>QXTE01000019.1:13157521-13431934 GCA_003942145.1 Platysternon megacephalum | reverse complement strand
CTTCAGGCACCGCCCCCAGCAGCTCCCATTGGCCACAGTTCCCCATTCCCGGCCAATGGGAGCTGCTGGGGGCGGTGCCTGAAGCAACAGCCACACACACCCCTGCGCCCCTCCTCCCCCAGGTTCCAGCTGCTTCCTGGTGCGGCAGGGCAGGCAGGCAAGCAGGGAGCCTGCCCTGCCCCCGGTGCTGGTCGGCCAGGTAAACGTTGGGGGAGGGCGGGGGGGGGGCGGGAGGAGCTCGCGGGCCGTGTGTTTGAGACCCCTGATCTAAATCATCGATGATATTGAACAGAACCGGACCGAGGACCAAGCCCTGTAGGACCCCACTTGATATGCCCTTCAAGCACCACTGATAACTACTCTCTGGGAATGGTTTCCCAACCAGTTCTGCACCCACCTTATAGTTCCATCTAGGTTGTATTTCCCTAGTTTGTTTATGAAAAGGTCATGCCAGACAGTATCAAAAGCCTTACTAAAGTCAAGATTTACCACATCTACCACTTCCCCCAATGCACAAGTCTTGTTACCTTGTCAAAGAAAGCTATTGGGTTGGTTTGACACGATTTGTTCTTGACTGTTACCTAGAAGATAATAAGGTGATAAGCATTTGCAAATTGATTGCTTGATTACCTGCTCCATTATCTTTCTGGGTACTGAAGTTGAGATGACTGGTCTGTAATTCCCCGGGTTGTTCTTATTTCCCTTTTTATAGATTGGCACTATATTTGCCCTCTTCCAGTCCTCTGGACTCTCTCTCATCTTTCATGAGTTTTTGAAAATAATCGCTAATGGCTCAGATATCTCCTCAGCCAGCTCCTTGAGTATTTCATTAGGCCCTGCTGTTACCCATGGTTTCTCAGAACCCAAAGCAGTGGTAACTTAACTGTTTCTCGCCAGACAATGTCAGGAATAAATCAATGTAAACACAGCACTTGTCTGATATATGATTCATATAAGCAAGGGTGCTCTTACCTAAATCTACTAATTATTAGATATTAAGCACACACTCACATACAAGAATTTTAGTTATAAGCTGGGGACGCACCAGTTGGAAGTAACGGAAGAGGAGAAGGACCTCGGAGTCCTGGTTGATCGCAGGATGACTATGAATCGGCAATGTGATGTGGCCGTTAAAAAGGCTAATGCGGTCTTGGGATGCATTAGGCGAGCTATTTCTAGTAGAGATAAGGAGGTGCTAGTCCCGTTATACAAGGCGTTGGTGAGACCTCATTTGGAGTACTGTGTGCAGTTCTGGTCTCCCATGTTTAAGAAGGATGAATTCAAACTGGAACGGGTACAGAGAAGGGCCACTAGGATGATCCAAGGAATGGAAAGCCTGTCATATGAAAGGAGACTTGAGGAGCTTGGTTTGTTTTCCTTAACCAAAAGAAGGTTGAGGGGAGATATGATTGCTCTCTTTAAATATATCAGAGGGATAAATACCAGGGAGGGAGAGGAATTATTTCAGCTCAGTACTAATGTGGACACGAGAACAAATGGATATAAATTGGCAGTCGGGAAGTTTAGGCTTGAAATTAGGCGAAGGTTTCTAACCATCAGAGGAGTGAAATTCTGGAACAGCCTACCGAGGGAAACAGTGGGGGCGAAAGACCTCTCCGGCTTTAAGATTAAGCTTGATAAGTTTATGGAGGGAATGGTTTGATAGGATAACTTGATTTACTCAATAGGTCAATAATGTGCCACCACTGGTAATTAGTACCGATGGTCAATGTTGGGATATTGAAAGTCTTTTTCCTGAGTGTCTGGCTGGAGAGTCTTGCCCGCATGCTCGGGGTTCAGCTGATCGCCATATTTGGGGTCGGGAAGGAATTTTCCTCCAGGGTAGATTGGCAGAGGCCCTGGAAGTTTTTCGCCTTCCTCCGCAGCATGGGGCAGGGGTCGCTTGCTGGAGGATTATCTGCTACTTGAAGTCTTTAAATCAAGATTTGGGGACTTCAACAGCTGAGTCAAGGGTGAGAATTATTTCAGGAGTGGGTGGGTCAGCTTTTGTGGCCTGCATCATGCGGGAGGTCAGACTAGATGATCATACTGGTCCCTTCTGATCTTAAGTTCTATGATACACCATAGGTTTAGGACATCCCAGATATAGTTACCCACAATCTGAGATGGTTTTGAGTGATCACAAGCTGGGCTTCCACGGGCCCTCTTTCTGTCCAGCTGATGGGGAGTTTAGATATCAGCTCCTTGCCCAAAAAAAAGCTCCCACGGACTGCTCTGAGGTATTTACTTTTACCTAATCTTCTATAGCTAACTCTAACAAAACACATCACCTAAAGTGATTCCTAGCAGGTCAGCATAATAACCTCTACTGGGTCACCAATTCTCCTAATTTCAACAAACTACTCATTATCTCAAAACATTTTTAGTATTTCTAGCCATAACAACAATATGTCATGTGATGTTTGATTTTCAGCTGGCAGTGGGTTGAACATACAAAATGGCTGACTGCAGTACTGTGAAGTTCTGGGGTACATGCAGGAATGTCAAATTCTGGGGTACCATTGCCAACTTGAAGACCTCTAACCTGTCTAAGTAATTTTAAACTTGTTCTTTCCCTATTTTAGTCTCAGATCCTATCTCATTTTCACTGGCATTCACGATGTCAGATGTCCAATTGCTACTAACCTTTTTGGTGAAAACTGAAACAAAAAAGTCAATTAGCACTTCTGCCATTTCCACATTTTCTCTTTTTATCTTTCCCCCCTCAATGAGTAACAGGCCTAATCTGTCCTTGGTCTTCCTCTTGCTTCTAATGTAGTTGTAGAATGTTTTCTTGTTATCCTTTATATGTCTAGCTAGTTTAATCTCATTTTGTGCCTTGGCCTTTCTAATTTTCTCCCTACATACTTGTGTTTGTTTATATTCATCCTTTGTAATTTGACCTAGTTTCCACTTTTTGTAGGACTGTTTTTTGAGTTTCAGATAATTGAAGATCTCCAGGTTAAGCTGGGCTCTCTCTTCCCATACTTCCTATCTTTCTTATGCAGTGGCATAGTTTGCTCTTGTGCCCTTAATGTCTTTTTGAAAAACTGCCAATTCTGTCAAACTGTTTTTCCCCTTAGGTAAGATCCCATGGCAAGCAAGTCTACCTGAATTTGTTAAAGTCTGCCTTCTTGAAATCCATTTTCTTTATTCTGCTGTTTGCCCTGCGGCCATTCCTTAGACTCATGAATTCTACTATTGCATGATCACTTTCACCCAAGCTGCCTTCCACTTTCAAATTCTCAACCAGTTCCTCAAAATCAAATCTAGAACAGCCTCTGCCCTGATAGCTATCTCCATCTTTTGAAATAGAAAATTGTCTCCAATGCATTCCAAGAACTTGTTGGGAAAATAATACAGCAGGGCACAGATTATCCAACAGATGTCTGGGTAGTTGAAGTCCCCCATCACCACCAAGTTCTGTGCTTTGGATGATTTTGTTAATTGTTTAAAAAAAAAAAGCCTCATTCATTTTTGTGTATAAATGGGTATTTGTATCAAGCTAAAACATGCTCACAAAATCATCTGATGAAGAAAATGATTTCTTGAACCAACCCAATGGGCAGAGGGAAATTCATTCAGAGATGACAGAGGTTGTTGAGAGAGGATGTTTTGTAGTGGGGAGGAGGCTGTTGGCTCTGCATTGCTTTGGTGAACACTCCTGTTGATCAGCAGAGAAAAACATTCCACAAGAAGTGCCTGTATTTTGATCTAAAGAGTAGAGATTAGAATTGACCACTCTTTACCCTTCCCATTCTAAGGGATTTTCTCGACAGGATAAATGTGACAATGAGACAGAGGAAACATTCTCTGTCAAAATAGCTAGGAACTCTCTACCCTGACAAAGTAATGAGATGTGTTTTATTCAATAAGACACTAAAAATAGTTGCACAAGATGGTTTCCAAATGTTTACTCAACAGCAGAGTGTATGATATAGAAGTAAACATGTATGAACAAAAAAAGCCTTTTTCATCTTGGAAAAACAACTAAAATTAGAGGTAAAACCATGAACAAATCCACTCAGCTCAAGCTCAACCTCAGAAAAAAATATTTTAGATTGAGTTTTGGGAACATAAACCATTGGTGTATTCTGATGAGAAATGTAAATGACTTTAAAGGCATTTTTTTTACAATGCATTAACATCTGGAACCCTGCTAATTGCAAACAGAATGTTACATAAAATCTGAAATCAAAGAGTCTTTCTCTGGCTCATATGTCTTTAGTAGCGAAAAATCATTTCCCCTGACACAAGTACATTGATGTAATTGATAAAATACCCACTTGGTATATTTTACCATGTGTGTAATTTTGGGTCTCATGTCATTTCATCTGTAACAAAATAATGAAAACTACATTCTAAGTATTATTGTAACTGGGTGGCAGGTTCTGGGAAATTGTAGGATAACACAGAGCTCCTTTGTTGACTATCTAAGTTCGGGTGCTAGAAACCTTACATAATGATGCAAATTTTGTCTGAGTCACAGTGGCACATCTCATCAGTTCCAACCGAGAACTCAGAGGGTGTCTATCTGAGGCATTGGAAGCGATGAGATTGGATGGAAGAGGCTCCTCAGCGAAAGCCCTTGGAATTCTAGAGCTCAGGGTAGAACGCTTTTGCTGGCATTTATGCTTTATTGTTATTTGAGTTACCAAGAAAACCAAATGGCAAGAAGGCAGCTAATTTGGACTATATGGGGTGTGTGTATATTCTGTTCATATCAATGCCACCTGATCATATCAAATTCCAGAAAATTTTCCTGCACGAAGGTAGGTTATGGTGCCTTCAAAAGTAAGTAGTAGCTCCTGACTGCCTCCTCTCAGCCTTCGATCTTCCTGGATGCCATTTCTCACAAGTTAGAATCCTTTCTCCAGCTGCTGGGTCTGATTTGACCACCCCCAACTTTCAGCACTTGTCACCGTTTTACTTCATGCATTGCCCATTAGATTTTTCAATGTTGTAATGGTGCCCATTAATAAAAGTAGTAATACAAAATAAAAAATAGGAACAGGTTCTTTGCAGAACATAACGAATATATAAGCCATACATAAGTTATGTACTAAATATAAAAGAAATAAGCCTACTAATGATGAGTAACTAAATCAGGGGCAAAAAAGACAACAGACACAACCCAATACTCCTAAACTGTTTGGAAATTTCAACTTGTGCACATAGCTGGCCTATGCAACTGTAAAATCTCACTGTTCCCCTCATCTTCTCTCTCACCTCCTACCATTTGTCACACTTACTTTTCATGTCTCTTCTTAAATTAGACTGTAAGCAACTCACAATAGGGACTGCATCTCAAAGTGTTGAGTACCAAATACAATGGGTCCCCACTCAGGCACTTCCACAGCATAAGGAACAATACATTCCATAGTTAGAACTCTTTTCCAGGCCCTTGTCCTCTCTTGGTTTTGACGCCTAAACCTTGTCCTTTTCGAGACCAATTAAAAAGCTAGTGCACAACATTTTAATTCCTTACACTGGTTCTCCTCCCTATTCGTCACACTAAACACGAGCTTCCGCCTCTGAGTTTCAAGACCCATCCAATATATATCCTCTATTATCTTATGTCATTGTCTGCTGCTTTTGCTCCACCATTTCCAGTCTTTATTGACAATTAGTCTGTTTATCTCACAAGTACCTCTGTGCTTTTCCACATGTCACATTATATGTAGGATGCCTGCCGTGATAAATATTTTAAAGCCACCCAGTGGTTCTCAAACTTTTGTACTGGTGACCCCTTTCACATAGCAAGTCTCTGAGTTCTACCCCCCCCCCTATAAATTAAAAACACTTTTTTATATATTTAATACCATTATAAATGCTGGAGGCAAAGCAGGGTTTGGGGTGGAGGCTGACAGCTATTGACCCCCCATGTAATAACCTCGCAGCCCCCTGAGGGGTCCCAACCCCGAGTTTGAGAACCCCTGCACTACACTATTCTTTCAAACCCTCCTGAACACTCACTTCTATCATGATGCCTGTGAAATACTGCCAGATCATAATTGGTGAGCAGGTGATGAGCTAAAACAATGGTTACCATTCAAAACATTTAAAAAAAAAAACAGCAAAAAACCCTCTGTTACAACAATTTATGCATATCACTGCTGTTTATAAAACCATATGTGTATTATTACTACCTCATTCTCCCTCTCCTTACTCCAATTGTTCCATCCACCTGTGTTGCATCTTGTATTAAACTAAGTTTGTAAGCTGTCTTGGGGCAGAGATTGGTTTTAGAAAGAACCACATATGACAGAAGCTCATCATGTCATTTACTGAACCTCTGGAAGGTACTTATATACCACAGTGATGGGTGCAGTACAGTACCCTGAATAGAGAAGAATACAATAGAATTTTACTACAGTCAAACACCCCCTAAAGACCATTTCTAATATATCCCATCTTAAGTAGTCACTTTAAAGTATCTACTGTATATTTTATTTGACTTTTAATTAAAGACCACATCTAGTAAGCAAGTTTTTTTGGTGCATTCCTGTAACACAAATTTCTCTGTATCATTCAAAAATATATTCCATTTTTATGTTCTCAAAAGGCCATGTTAACAGCAATGTAGTCATGGAAACACATTGTAATCCTTATTTTAAAAGAGACGAACCTACCACAATTCTTAATAGAGAGCCTAAATATCTATTGTAGAGGGGATTTATATAACCTCCCAAGGGCAACTGCAAATAACTCATACCTACCAAAACATGTCAACAAGACAGCCAACTAGAGAGGAGTCAACTGTCTCCTGATCATATTTGCATTTTGTGACATTCCTGAATGACAACACACCAGCTGTCAAAAATGTAATGTATTTTGCACCTACCATATTTTCACATACAAAAAAAACTTTGAAGCACTCAGTAGCTCAGCAACTGAAACAATGCTGCGGATTAGATCAAATGTGATAAATGTCTAGGAGTTTTACTTGACTAGTAAATGAGGCTAAACTGCATTGGTATCTAAATTGCTAACTGGTTGATTGCACAGTAATGAGTATAAGAAGCACACACGCTTCTGTGCATGAACATAAAATGAACCAACAAACAGAGGAAACTTCTGAAAACAAAGTTAAACCTGGCATAGCCCCATTGAAGTCAATGGAGTTGTGTCTATTTACACCAGCGCTTAATTTGGATCTGTATCTTTATATTAAACTAATAAAGGATTAGAGAAATAGGAATTATAAGACAGTATTTATATAAAATAAATGGCAATTTTTAAGGCTTGGATAAACAGATTCATATGGCATAAAAAAAACCCAACTCAAACTTTTACCTAAATCTTAAATAGAGCCTGAATTGGACCTTATTTTCCATTAAACAGTTGGATCGTATGCTTCCATTTTGCAACTAAGAAAGCTAGAAGTGTGGAGGAGACTATTCACATAAGAGAATTGTATATATTTATCAGACCAGTGTACTAACACTATTACTTTATGGATTGGAAGCAGCTGCATTAAATAAAATAAAATAAAAGGCTGGAGGCAGTAGAGGTGACTGTTTTGAAAGATGGACAGTATAAAGTAGAACGATTTCAAGTCAAATGAAGAAGAAAGAAGGAGAGCAGGATGTGAAATCAGGGTACAGTACTGACTACAAGAAAAGATTATGATGGTGGGGACGCTGCAGAACACAAACAGATGATAGGACGCCAAAGAAAATAATGCAAATACCATCTAGTCTGTAGCCTGACTTTGGTTGTGATTCATTGTCTGTAGAAACATAACCAGTATGAGCTTAATGAAGGAACAAGCTATGGCCAGGAATGAATGGTAATGCTGTACTTGCTCCCTGTGTCTGCAAAGATGCTTTGGGATGAAAGAAATATGTTTTGGGCCAAATACTGCAAGCATTCCATTAACGGAAGTCCCACTATAGCGACTGTGGGTTCATGAGCCCAGAGATTGCAGAATCCAGTCTTTTATTATTCACACCCTGCATATTCTAATACAATGCTTGAACCTGGCTATAGTTTAAATATCCTCATTTCCAAACAAAAAGGTTAACGAGGCATACATTTTTAAGAATGTGGGCAATTAACCACTGGAACAATTTACCAAGGGTCATGGTAGATTCTTGATCACCAGCAATTTTTAAAACAAGATGGGATGTTTGTCTAAAAGATATGCTCTAGGAGCTCACAGGGGTCCCTTCTGGTCTTGGAATCTATCAATCAACCACTGCAAACCCAGGGCTAGATTGTGGCAAACAGTCACAGCCTGTAATGAGGTGCAGCGTAGCGCTGCACTACTCGAGAGCACGCATCAGGCAATATTCAGCCTCAGAGAATCATCCTGAAGCTCCCCATTTGCATTGTAGGGGATATAAACCATTGCACCCCTTTAAAGTGTTCACAACACTTCCCCTCTCCTTCCCTTACTGCTGGCTAGCTCCATTTGCTAGTCTGTAGGGGAGCAGGGACTCTGCTTACTCCCTCCCCAACAGTTCTAAGAGAGAGAAAAAATATTTGGCTGAGATTTTGTATCCCAAGTTGCTTTCTTTTAAAAAAATATATATATTCTTTTTCACCACCATTTAATATCCCTGTTTGAAAGTGTATATACCTGTAAATAAGTCATATTAGGATATAAAACCCTGTTTCTGTGTAAAAGCCTTTATTTCCCCATTCCCTCCTATTAAGAAAACAAGCATATCCCATAATTCATGTCTTCCTGATTGTTTGGAAGTCATGATACTACTTATACTTCATGTTGTGTTTTACCAGATTTTCTATTTCTTTGAATCTTTTTTTATACAGAAAGTAACACACCAGCAGCACTCAATTTTATTTAAAGGCTGATCATTCATTTCCTTCTTAAGTCACAGGAGTCTGCTGTGCTTTGTATTCTCCAATAACATTACCAGCAACAGAATCAGATGGAGGAAAGTTCAAAATCTAACCACCTTGTTCTTAAATTCTGCAGTGATTCCACACATTGAAATGATGTCTATCTAAAGTCTAGAACTGCATTCAGTTCATGAAAAGAATATCCATATTTGCAGTAACTCTAATCCGATCTGTTTTCAATTGTCCTTTTTCTATAGCATAGTTAAAGTTTCAAAGGTATTTAGGACTTCCTTTTCTCCCATGAAGCCCTTGTTATTTAGAATGTTGCCTGATCCTAATATATTTAAATATCTTAATTATCCTGATTGAAAATAAGGCTTCCCTTGATGCACACTGGTTTTCAAGGAGTTATTCTACAAGTCTGCATTAGCAATGTCATTGAGAAAGAAGACTCTGTAAAGATTATGAATGATTTTGTATTTTTGAATGACAATGGCAATATGAAGTCCAAACACACGACCCTAAAATAGGAGGTCCATAAGTCTCCTTTTTTTTTAATGGAATTGAAACAACACTATTTCCCAATCACATTTTTAGCCATTAATTCTCCATTCTAGTGCTGTCTGAGACCTTTAGAGTATATATGGTTAAAAACAGATTCTGATCAACTGATTTTAATTAACCACACCAAGTCTCTAGAATTGACTTTTTTTGGTGCTTTTGCTAATTACAGACTCAGGTCTTCTACAAATGTATATGTTTTGTTAATAAAATTAGAATTGAAAGATGAACAAAATTACATAAACGGTCTCAGTAGTGTTTGCAAAGTTCAAATGAATGAACTTATCAAAAGGTAATAATCAAATTCTTATCACCAGATGGTAAATTCATTTTAACATTTTAATTCTATACTATTCTGGAGAAGTAATTTCTGTACCAATATGGATCCTTAATACAGTTCCTTATCAATTTGCCAATCCAGCTTTCTATGAATTAATTACCATACAATTCAAGGAAAAAACATTCTAAAGTTAGAAATTTAAATAATTAGCATATCTAATTATGTGGGGGTTGTTCATTTGGTTGTTGTGGTTTTGTTTGTTTTTCTTATAGGAAGTGATTTTCTGAAGCCATCTTACTTCTTTTATTCAGTTTTGATGGGTATTGCAGCAACAGGTTCCCATTCTGAAGAACTGATGTGGATCAGTCAGAACATTAGCTACATTTAATGGAATGAGATCGCTGTTTAATTGCCCAGTGAAAAAATAAAGCATCTTTTTGTGTTTTTTATATTAAATGTAATTACCACCACCACTGGGTTTTAATTCCAGAATGCAGAATTCCTGAATTTCCACATGCCAACATATTATGCAATAACAGTTCTACATTTTGAATTTCAGCTGTTCAAGCTATCTGCCTGGTTTTTTTCTAGGACCTCCTGTTTTGATATCTACAGCTCTGCAATCTTTGCAAATCTTAAGAGGGGCTCCTTCATTCAGTGCATTGTAACTTCATTGGCTGACATGACACATTTCTGTTCCATGTGCCAGTACAGTGCCTCTTCTCTGTGACGTCTATTTTGAAGTTCCCTGACCTTTATGTAAAGTCTCAACACATTTTCTGATGGTTTATAGCTTATTAGTCCATAGTATAGCAATATAGACACTTGAGTCATCTGTTTTCCAACATGTTACATTTGGTTCAACATCAAAGTGATGAAGCAGCTTTATATATCTTTAATCATTATATCAGTACCCATTTATCAAATGTTTATCAATTCTTCTTGATTCTTAAATTTGGGTTATTTGGATGCATACCTCAGAGCCGTGTCAAGCAGCTGACAAGCCTTTTTGGCCTACCATTTCTCATGAAACTTTTTACCTTGAAAAGGCAATAGGCAGAAAACATCTTTAGTACAAAAATGTTTCTCCCAGTATTATATATAAACACAGAGCATACTTTTTAAACCTCTATTCATCATCTGGTAGGTATGTTCATTAATCAACATTAACTTTAATACATAGACAATACCATAACACCTTGTGGTTATACTTATTGAGAAACAGAATTTCCTCTTAAGATGCCCTTTGTCAGTCAAGAGGATCTATTCAAAGCTTTAACTAGCCCAGGGATTCTCACAACAAATTTTTTGGTGGCTTCAAGAGTGTGGCCACCAACTCTTGATGGTGGATGCTCTGACAATTTTTCCTAAAATAATTAACTTTAGGAAAAACGAACAAATATGCACATATACATGTCCAAATCATAGTCATTTATTTATGTAGGGTTTTTTGCAGACTCAATAATAAAAATAATGTACAGTTGTCTATTTTTTACTGGTTCTAAACAGAATAGAAACAAATAAGGCTGCTTTGAATGTTCTTGTCTTTTTTGTTGTTTCTTTTGCTCTTTGGTTGCTTTTTTAAAGACCTGTTAGTTAGTAAGTCTGCTTATTTGAAAATTGATATTTGTTTTTGCATGTTAATATCACTTTTCATAGCAGCAGACTTGCTAGCTAGCTGGGAAGCAGCAAAAAGTGATATTAACAAACACACAAATATCACTTTTCACAACAGACTTATTCAGCCCTGGCAAGCTGTGGGACAAATTAAGCCCTGGATGGGGAGGTGGGTAGGGAGGCAGCGGGCCAGGGGAGATGGGGAGGATGGATGAGTGGCTGAGGGAGGCAGCAGGTGACTGGGAGATGGATGGGGGGGCTGAGCAAAGCAGCGGGGGCCAGATGCAATGGTGTTGGGTGGGTGAAGCAGTGGGGGAGGCAGCGGGGGGGAGGAGTGTTAGGGGCAATGGATTGGTGGTGAGCCTGAGGCTGGAGCCCTCCAGCCATGTGAACAAAGCCCAGGGCCAGAGGACACAGTGGGGATCGGGAGCGTTGGGGAGCAGGTGGGGTGGTGAGCACAGAGCTGGCACCCACTGCTGTGTGACTGGGGACCAGGGCCATGGCCCCGCAGCTGGAGCCTGAAACCCTGCAGCGGGGGGATAGAGCCCACAGCCCGCCATCCCAAGACTGAAGCCAGAAGCCCAAACCCCACCACCCTCAGGAAGGTGGGGAACTTATACCGTCTGCCTGCTTCTCCAGCATTGGTGGTTCCAGAGGTGGTCAAGGCCCAACCCCTGCTGACGGCCCCGGAGAAGGGGATGCTGCTTCCCACCATCCCCATCACCCAGGAGCCTGTGGCCACACAAAAAAACCCTGGTGGCTATAGTTTTACTTTGTGTAATGACTCATCCACTCCCAGTCTTTATTCAAACCTAATTTGATGGCGTTCAATTTGCAAATTAATTCCAATTCGTCAGTCTCTCGTTGGAGTCTGTTTTTGAAGTTTTTTTGTTGTAATATTGCGACTTTTAGGTCTGTAATCGAGTGGCCAGTAAAACTATTTCCCCATGCTTATCTCCCCCCCGTTCCTTATATCTCCTTGTCAAGTGCTGGAAATGGGCCGTTTTCATTACCACTACAAACATTTATTTTTCTCTCCTGCTGACAACTGATCACTCTCCTTATAATGTGTATGGTTTCATGTGTATATATATATATCTTCCTTCTGTATTTTCTACTACATGCATCCGATGAAGTGAGCTGTAGCCCATGAAAGCTTATGCTACAATAAATTTGTTAGTCTCTAAGGTGCCACAAGTACTCCTATTCTTTTTGTGGATATTCTTTTTGCGGATATTACTCTGAAACCTGTCAGAAGACAGGATACTGGGCTAGACGGACCATTGGTCTGACCCAGTATGGCCATTCCTATGTTATGTTCTTAAACAGTTACGCTCCTTTATGAAACCATAGTCTCCACCTAAAACAGGCACAGATCACATCCTAAAAGAAAAGCACATGTGGGTGGAGTGGTTTGGTTGGGTATTGTTACAGTAGAAATATGTGTGAAAAAGAGAGAAGCAGAGAGACAGCAAGAGAACTCCAGGACACAGGCTGAGCAAGCACTGTTAGCATGGCCCTCAGAAAAGTCCAGAGAGAGCTTTTGGGGCTGAGTGCTGGCTGAAAGGGGCTTGGAGCTGTAAGCAAGGAAACTATCTCCAATTATTTGACTCCTGCCTTCAGGTAAAACAGAACTTTTTACATTATTTGTAAATAAACAGGATTGCATCAAAGATACCTGACTCCATCATCTATTTCTCCTCCCAACATAAATAACCCATGGCCCCAAACTTTGACTAATATCTTGAGTCTAAAGGGGTAATTTTGTACCTCTATGAATGTGTGTCATGGTGCACCTTTCAAGAAGTGACACTTGTTCACGTGATCATGGAGTCAGGATATACAGCATAAGTTCAGAAAGAAAGACAAATATTGTGGTAAAGTGAAAAATATATGCTTTCCAAGGGACAAGCAGGTGCTTCAAACAGATGATGGCTTTTCCTTTGCAATATCTATATTGACATCCAACACACGGGAATCTTTGCCTGATGTCCAACATAAATATTAACTCAAAAACTATCCATGTAAGATGATTTTCAAGAGAATGACCACATTTTAGGACTTCTTTTTTTCCTATTTAGCATCATGCTTACTTTCCAACACCTTTATTTATTCCATGCCCTATGCCTGTAGCACACTAATACTTAACATTTAATACACAACAGAATAATTAATAAGGTATACAGTGTTCCCTCAGAGCCATAAGAGTTGAGTGTGCTACAGAAAAATTATTGCAGGTCTTCCTTTTGGGGCAAGTTTGGGCAATCATATTTTTAATGATATGGCCTAATTTAGTTTATCATCAATAAAGCGTGATATTATTCACCTCAACACAAAACTCAAGGAGCTCAATTTTCTTTCAGTTACACCAGTTCAAAACCATTGACCTCAGTGGAGTTTCACTGCTGGTACTGAAAGGTTGTTTTAGTCTAACACTCTTTATATCATGACATGAACTTCTCAGTTCATTAATTAGTTAGTTTGCATACTGCTGTGAAAATATAAAGCATCATTTAAAGTGATAAGTATTATTATTTCCTTAGTCATGTGCTACTATTGTTGACAGACCTGTGTCTGTCCTGAGCCTCCTCCATCTATGGGCTGATTCATCTCCTGAAGTAGCATTTCAAGAGAATAGAAAATGTAATCAGCTGGGGCCCACATATTCTTGAATATTTTTACACTATAGTACATCTATTTGATTATTCATGTAATTTACTGCCCTGTACTATTCACAGCTGAATGCAATTTGATCATATTATTGTCACGGTATAATGAGTAGGGCCCTACCAAATTCATGGCCCATTTTGGTAAATTGCAAAATCATAAGTTTTTTTTTAAATCTTAAATTTCACGGTTTCAGATATTTAAATCTGAAATTCCATGGTATTATAACCGTGGGGGTCCTGACCCAAAAGGGAGCTGTGGGGGTGGTCGCAAGGCCACTGTAGGGGGGACACGGTATTGCCACCCTTCTTTCTGTGCTGCTGCTGGCAACGGTGCTGCCTTCAGAGCTGGGTGACTGGAGAGCAGTGGCTGCTGGACGGGCACCCAGCTCTGAAAGCAGGGCCACTGCCAGCAGTAATGCAGAAGTAAGGGTGGCAATACATCATACCATGCCATCCTCTCTTCTGCACTGCCGCTGGCAGCCACACTGCCTTCAGAGCTGGCCTCCTAGCCAGCAGCCACGGAGCTTCCTGTGGCTGGGGGAGATTCCTGGAGATGGGTCTGCCCAAGCCCCAGGAGCGGCCTGTTCAGGAGAAGAGGAAGTCCCATCCCTTCCAAGCCCAGCCAGTACTAGCAGCTGGAGCCCGACACAAGGTAGGAACCCCCGGCCAAGGTGCCCTGAGCCTTGCCCCTCCTTGGCTCTGGGCCCAGCACTTGGGAGTTAAATAGGCCTTGGGCTGGCTGGGGGGAGGAGGGGCGGTGACCACAGTGCCATGGGTGGTTCCCCATGTTGCCCACCCTCACAGGCCAGCCCTCCCTCCTCCCCCACAAAAAAAGTGATGACCTCCCCATACCATGCCACCCTCACTTCTGCGCTGCTGCTGGAAGTGGCACTGCCTTCAGAGCTGGGCGCCTGGCTAGCAACCATGACTCTGGCCACCCAGCTCTGAAGGCAGCACAGAAATAAGGGTGGCAATCCCACGACCCACCCACACAATAGCCAGATTTCACAGGGAAAACCAGATTTCATGGCCTGTGATTTTTTTTCCACAGTCGTGAATTCGGTAAGGTCCTAATAATGAGGCATCTCCACAGGACAATATGTCTTACTGAAAACTCATTGCATACAGCAATTTATCAGTTGGGTTAAAGGAAAAATTACTGTCCTGGAAATATAAATAATAATCCTATTATAACTTTGACAGTTGACACTGACAGGCAAATTTCATAGAGGAAAACTAACAATATTTAGATGAGAGAGATTTTTTTTTACCAGTCTCTTTGGCAAGCGTCTTGTTAAAGGAAGCATAGGTAACAGCATTAATGTATTACAGGATTTTCAATTGTGTGTGCACATGTGAATGTTGGGATGGGAGAGTTGTTCAGTCCCTGGTTTTGAAAACTGATTGGCCACTGGTGAATAGCCTAATAAAGATCAGTAGCACTGGCCACATGCAGTCAAGATGTATTTATGGCAAAGACAATGAATATTCACCATGATAAACTATTACCTGGTTTGATACTGTAAAGCTGGTATATCTCTTAACTCGAAGTACGATTTTAGATATCTTGTTCATCAAGAAATTCCTTGAGACTGATCAGCATGCAAATTCTTATTTTATAAATGGACTACCTCATTTGAGGACTGTTTACATACAAATATGTGGGTCCTGCTTACTCCTGGATGAGACATCTTAGTACTCAACCGACTCTCTGACACAGTGTATGCCATGCCATTTTGGATAATGATGCCACTATCACAACCACCTCCCTGTCCTTGGGGGATACAAAATTTTGATGATATTTATATTACAAATTCAAGACTGTGAATGTAATATTTTTACACTAAGGGTGCTTCCCAGAAATAATCAATTCCAGTTTCTAATCAAATTGAATCACTATTTTATGACAAGGCAACTTATTACAAATGGAGCGTCATTTTTTTACACCCAAACTGAGGTTATTGTGTCAGGACCCCAACACAGGCAATCAGGACTGAGGGTCAGAGCAGGGGCAAACCTGAGGCTGGGAGTAGCAGGGCTGCTTAGTCAGGGTCCAGGCCAGGGTCGATACCAAAGGTCAGAGTCAGGTTTCAGGGTCCAAGTTAGAATGCAAAGTCCAAATAAACTAAAGCTCAAAGCCAGGAGTTGAGGAGCAAGGAACAGTCATGGCAGCCACATGAATGCACAGTGTTGCCTGATCGCTTCCTGGAACTCCCCTTAAGTTTATATAGGGCAGGAAGCCAATCAGCAGCCATGGAATTGCTTGAGGCAGGGCTTCCCATGGTCTGTGGCCACAGCCAGTCATGGGACCTTGTGCGCACACTGGTTAGAGCCACTGCTAGGGGACAGCATGGAGATGTCAGCTACCTTGCAGCTCTGCAGGCCCAGTTTCTAGACCTGTGGGGCTTTACATATTGTCATGACGTAGCGCAGGCTAATCAGTCCTGGGTGCAGAATATACAGAATATGCAGTGTATATTCACTGACAGCATACTAAACACCTTACAGGCTAGTACATTGTGCACAACTTAGTAGTTACTGTAGGGGAAAACAGCAATTTTTTTTAGTAATGCATTTTACTAAGATAAGTTGAGTACACACATACATGTGATGTAAAGCTAAAAAATGAAGTTTTGCCTCTTTGCTTTGCTTTCATGTTTGTATCTTACAGAGCAGTTTATAATCAAAGCCAAACAACATTCTGCCCAACCAGCACACCAAATGTCTGCAACAAGAAATCCCAAACTATTTTAAAAGAACGTAGCAAGTCGGAAGAGGAGAGATATCTGTAACAAATTTAGGATAATGTTTTGTATTTACACAAAATAAGATGTTTTGATTTTATATCCCAGAATATGAAATACATGATTTTCAATTTTTTAGGATTACTTTTACTACATTGAACTTATTTTTCACATATACTTCATTCACTCAAAGCAAAAGGCATTCTGATACTTCTGACTCAGTGCCAAGGAAATGTTTTACAAAGTTTCTATTAATATATTATTTTCTAACACATTTCACACTGACCACACAAACAATTTTAACTAAAGATGTGCTAAATATCTGAGGATACATTTTCAACTTCTTTATTTAGAGAAGAAGGGGGGGGCGGAGAATCAGTTTGTGATTGTATGATGTATAAGCAAGGCCTAACAAGGTTTTTTTCCCTTGAAGATATCAGTAATATCCACCTGTGGGGAAGGGTTAATGCAAAAATGAATATTCTGCCTAGGCTCCTCTATATTCTAAGCAGCCTACCTGTAGGTAGATCCACCTTATTTTAGAAAATTTAACAACATTATTAGAGAGTCTTTAACATCCACAACTATCACTTTAAAAACTCCAGCTTCTTATAGCCCGGAGAAGGTTTCGGCCCCCAGACCTACAAAATTACTATTATGCTTTTATCATGTCAAAGACAACACATTGGTTCCAGCATGCTAACACCATATACCCACATGGGTGGAAAATGAATGCGTATTAACACATCTAATTCCACCTGCAGGTCTGCTTGGTCCTTGTTTGTCCGATGGAGAAAAATAAGGTTCCTCCAGTGGTGGCTGCACAAAGTGTTTGGGCTATCTAAGCTAAGAGGCACCAATTTCCTCCTCACCACCATGCCAAAGCACCTATCTGGGGTATCCAGTACTTGTAAATTGGAAAAAAAACAAACTATAATTTAGGAGAACTGGCTGAGCAAACGCATCATATGGTTCTCCCATTTAATCAAGGATGAAGGCTTTTCTCTTTTCTAACACTTAAGCTACAAATATGACCTGCCCCCCTTAACAGAATGGCAGTACTTACAACTAAAACACTTGGTAATGTCTCAATTCACCTGGATGCCCTACAACTGCCAGAGACCCCAGAGCTACTGGAAACCTTGGAAATGATCCATAAACGCCCCAGGCCCACATCCATCTGTATGCTTTACTGATGAAGAGGAACTCCATTGGTCTGGAGCTCTTTGTGAAGGCATGGGAAGGGAATTTTATCAGAGCCCTTTAAAAAGTCCCAATGGCAGAGCATATTACAGAATGTTCAAAATGCTTCTGTGGATCTCAGGCTACACTTATGCAGCAAAAGATTCTATTCAAAATGTATTGGATGCCACAGAGATTGTGCAAGACGAGATCCTTTTCCTCTGATATTTGTTGGCGCTTCAATAAAGAAAAAATGGAATCCTGATGCATATGCTATGGGATTGTCCAACAGTCGGGCAGTTGTGGAAAGAGGTGGACACTAGAAAGGAAACAGTGCTTGGCTTCAGCAACCAAACCTCAGATGAAAATTAATTCTTAGGTTATGTATCTACTCCATTAGGAATGTATGTTTAACACCACCACAAAGACTTTGGTTCTTGAGGGCCACGATAATTACCAAGCACATGATTTTACAAAAATGGAGGAGTAGGGCTTATGCCCAGAATACAGCAGTGGTATTCAGACCTTTCTGAGTTAACAGCAAAGGTAAAAATAGCTTAACAGAGACATTTGGATGCCATTCCACCTGACCTCTCTGCTCTTTCCCCTCCCTCTTTCTGCACCCTGCCGGCTCTCCCCTCCCCATTTCTTTTACTTTTTTGCCTATTTGTGGTTTTGTTCTCGGTTTTTTTATGTAATTGCATAATTTTATTGGCTAGCCTCTGAAATGTGTGGTGTTTGGTAACATATGCAAGCTATAAATCATTCACCTTTTGTATTTATTATTGATTGTTTCTTCATCAAAATAAACAAATGATCAATTTCACAGGCTATGAATCTGAAAATGAGTTGCTATGCATTGCTGGTGAGATGGTAAGGAAGTTCATAGCTGAGGAAGTGCAGAGTGTTGGGTTTTACTGTTTGATTATTGATAGGCTGTCTTTAAACCAAGAGCAACTTTTTATTTTTCTTAGTTATACTGAAAGTTTAAATGTAAATGAGTGGTGAGATGCAAGGACTGCTCTGAGTTCTAATATATCAATGAAATTTAGAAATGTATTATGGGAAGAGTAGAACAACTTGGAATTGCTGATGTGCAAATAGTTGTCCAAGCTTATGATTGTGCCACGTCCTACAAATGGGGTACAAGGAAGACAAGAAACATCTTTGCAGCCATTTACAACATTTTATGGCGTATAAACTTATCTGGTCTTTTGGATACTTCCAAAATATAACTGTCACGTGATCTTTTAGAATCTACCATAACACTTTACTGTTATTTCTTTATGTCTTCAAAGCATGCACTCTGCCACAGTATCCTGCTTTATCTTGAAGCAACACTCTCTCTCTCTCTCTCTGATTCCCATTGGATATCTTTCCTCCTCAGCTGAAGACCTGTACTGAAGACCTGAGCCTTACATCCATACTTGTCTTTCCTGCCACTTGAACTCTGCTCAATGCTTTTTCTTTAACCAGTTCCCACTCACTAGTCCTTTCTTATTTTCCCATTTAAATTAATGTGTGGCAGCTGATGATTCTTAATCAATGTCAAGTTTCTAAAGTACCTAAATGACTTAAGAGCCTAAGCCTCAGTAACAAAAGTGGCTTCAGGCAGTAAGTATCCTAATATTCATACAAAGACAGTGGGAGTTAGAGTTCTAGGTCACTTTGACACTTTTGGAAAATTTATTCTCTGTGACTTTAAGCCAAGATTTTCCAAAATTGGGTGCCTATATTTAGGCTCCTAAATCCTTTCAACAGCTAAAATTTTCAAAGACACTGAGCACCCAACAGCTTCCATTGGTTTCTACCTTTGGGCACCCTTTTTTGAAAGTCTGAGCTTTATTGTTGTATAGCCTGAGATTTTAGGTCATAAACTGTCCTGCAGTTTCCAAATAGAATTTTAACAAGCTGAGACTAAAGTTTGAAATCTAATGACATATATATTACTGAGACATATTGTTATCATGCCAACCTTTCTTCTGCCAAAATGAAATTTTTACCAGCTGCCTAGGTTTGGAAAGTACACAAGCCCTTCACCAAAGCAGACGTGAATTGCTGGCCTACAACTCAGTGTTTCCAGGCTTTGGGCATTACCCACAATTTAACCCATCTGTCACCTCAGAAAATAATAGGTATTTCACAGTCAAAACAGAGCTGAATATCAAAAAACAGCCTGGCTCCAGCCCACAAGTTCCCCATGCGATCAATTTCACAAAGAGACCATAGCAATGGAAGCAGGCTGCATAATAGGAGTCACAGTAAACTTTTTCTTTGTTGAAGATGTCCATAAGACCCAATTACTGAAATCCAAACAACAAACATGGCTTTTGTCGCTGCAGTATCACACTTTCCTTCCATGATCACATAGGTGCTGGAACTAGAGGTTCTGGGGTTGTGGCAGCACTCCCTGGCTTGAAGTGGTTTCCGTCATATATAGCAGGAGGTGGCCAAACTGTGGCTTGCGAGCCACGTGCAGCTCTTTTACCATTAAAGTGTAACTCGCAGAGCCCCCCATTCTCCAACTACCAGATGAGGGGAGGGGGGAGCTCAGGACCTCTGCCTTGCAGCAGGGTGGTGGGGTAGGGGCTTCTGCCCAGCAGGGAGGGATGTCTCGGGGCTTCAGCAGGAGTGGGCTGAAGCCCTGAGCCCCGTCAGGCACCTCTTGTGGGTCTGAAGCCCCGAATCCCAGCAGGCATGCCCCGGCTCTCGAACTTCTGAAGATTGTTGTATGCGGTTTGGAGGGCCAGTAAATTTGGCCACCCCTGATATATATGGTTTACAATTTGGTTTAATGGCTCTCAGCACCCTCAGTATACAAATTGTTCCAGCACCGTTGCATGATCGAACCAGAATTTGAGCAAGATACGCTTCCACTAGATCATGAGCACAGATGAATATCTGCAACTCGTCACAGATACAGTATCCCTGCTGCTTCACCTATCTACAACAGGCAAAATTCAATTGAATGTGAGTATCTTTTATACTATAGGCTATAGCTACTATTATCTCCTCTGGTTCCCCACCTACTCCTCCTTGTCATTGGTTCCATTAAGTCTAAGGATCTGCTCCTGGCATTAGCCAAATTAGCATTTTATAAATCCAGGATACAGACAAACAACAGGTAAGGAAGAATTCTGAGGGTTGGGTTCAGTTATCACTCAGAGCAGGAACTTGAACCTGTGTATCCCACATTGCAGGTGAGTGCTACTACTCACTGCGCCATTAGCTATTCTAGAGTTTCTCTCCTCCCCCCCCCACATTCCATCCTGCACCTGAGAAATCTTCCTCATGAAAAAATATTTAGTCAAAAAATTCCCAACCAGCAACAAACATAATATCCTAGAGTTAATGAGAGACTTAATTGGTTAAATGCTCTGAGATTATTGGATGAACTTTTGGCATAAAGATAAATAGAAAGTGTGCTATGAAAACTGAATGGAATATGTATGGCCATTAGGAATGTATGGCTAATAAGAGCAAATGCACGTTAAAGTGCAGACCAAGAACTATGTGTTTAACTGGTATAGAGCTTGATTTATAGTTAGCACTGACTCCCTAGGAGATTTTTGATCTTTTAGAAAAAGCAAGTTCTATATTCTTAAGTTACTAGTTGAAAATGAAAACAGAAACGGAAAAGAGGCAAATGTATATAAAACCTGGAAAATGTTGAAAGACAGTTTCATGGATTCCAATACCAAAAGGGACTACTCTGATCATCTAATTTGACCTCCTGTATCAAAAAAGGGAGTTGAGACAGAGTGTACTGCTGTGGCTGTTAAAATAGTCAACAGGCACCATGTGGCACAGGTTTTAGTGTATACCATCACAGATACATGTACAAAGAGAACTAAAACTTCCAAAAGTATTCCTCCCTAGTTCTAACTTACTCCACTTCTAATTATCTATACTTCCAAACTGTAAGAAAATGCACTGAATTAAAGGTATAAATTCATACTGAAGGACTATGTCCCCAAAATATCATAGACAAGTTAGGTCACCATTCACACACACACAGTTCCCATTTACAATATGGAGTAAAGCACACTGATTCTGACAGCTGTCAGACTATGAAAAAAGCACCTATATAAGGCCTGCAGTATATTTTAATCCTCAGCAGTAAGTGTACTATTTTGTGCTGATCAGGTAACTCTCTTAGTTGAGATAAGGAAATAGCTAATTAAGCTATGCAGCTGTCATATGAGTGGTTGAAGAAAGAAGGGATTAGATCTTCAATAGCCACTAGTATATTTAATTGTATATAGCTGAAATATGACATTTACTTAAGACTTCAGAAATAGAGGAGAGGAGAGTCTATAATTCTTCAGACATATTATTTGCCCTGAGAGAGGGTAAAAATGTAAACAAGTTGATTTCTTTTTACTTTTCCATTCATACCAAGTTGACTCTCCCAAATTCACTGTGTTGAATTTGGTGACTACCATTGCTAAAACGGTCAAAACTGCTGTGGGATGTTAGTTGTTACACACATACACACTCCATTACAGTAATTGAGGAGACTGTAATTAGGCACTGCTTTACCAATGCAGTTGCCCTAAAAGGCTATGAAATTTTTTTGGGAAAAACATGAATGAAAAATTTGACAATTACTTGTCATTTAAAAGAACCTCCTTTTTACGCAGTAGAATTAAATGTCTTATTTAATACATCTGCTGCCAGAATTTTAAACAAGCTTCCAAAACTGTGTCCAAAAATTTACATTCAGCCCATTGGGTAAAATTTTTATCTACACGCATAAATTGTGTACTGCAATTACCCAGTTTCTACAAATACTTGAGTTTTGTGTGTGCAGATAAACATACAAGATGCATGGGTATAAATCTAAGGCACATTTTAAAATTTACCCTCTATGACTCTTGGGGTATGTCTTCACTGAGGAGTTAGTGCAGGTAATCAGCACCCAGGTCTGATCACCCAGGTTAGCTGAGTACATACTGCAAAGCCCTATCCAAGTTACTCTGTCCTTGCTGGTGCAGCGCTCACCAGTGTATGTTGCTAGGACTCTTGGGGGCATATCCAATGGCTCTTCATGCTGTAATCAGCTGAGCTGCTCTATGATTCTTTCCTTGTGAATTCTGGAAGAACTTGGTTGCCCTTCTGGGAACACAAGAAGACAGGAGGGATTGTGGGAAGGTATTGGAGTACCATCAACACTTGTGTGATTTAGACTTGTCCTCACTACAAAGTAGAAGGGTTACCAGCCTGAGGGAAGGTGGAGCCTGGGCTCTAACCCACACACCCCAGCCAAACCAGCTATCCCAGGTTAAAAGCAACACTAATTTTGGGTGAGAAGTTTGTGTGTGTGGATGAGGGGAGTGCGTAAGGGACAATACCCAGGTAAGAGTTTGGGATAACTGGGCAGTGAAGACATACCCTTGGGGAAGAGACCTTAAACACATTTGCAGTCCTTAATGGGTCAAAAATTCCTTTTCAAGTCTGAAAACTCAGTTAAGTACCACTGAATTTGATCTATTGTCTATATTTGTTTGTAAAGCACAATACACACCTATGGCTTCAGCTCTGGGCTGTATTCCACAAGCTTAGGAAATATTTTTCCTTTTTATTATATTTTATTGCTAGTGCCCTGAGTGTGTCAAAATCAATTATATATAATTCTACACACACTTTTGGAGAGAGTTCTCCACACGCACCGAAGTTAAGTTCAACTCAGCATTTTAGAAATGCATGCCTAGAGCCAAAACAATATTGAGAGATTATATGTTGAATGAGAATTACATCCAATTTACATAAGTGCCAATGGTACACTGGGAGATAGTCACTAGAAAACCGTTATAAGAGAAATCAGTTCACATTTATGCAAAACATTTTAAACCTTAACAATTCAACCAAATAAAAATAGATTTTCTCTGGACCACCAAAACATGCATCTGTGACCCAGGGACCAAATTTCAGGTTTTCACCCCAAATCACTGATATACTAGAACTCTTTAAAATAGATTGCAAACATTTTTTTCTTAATGCCGAAGTGTATTTTTTCCACTCTCCAAAATAAAAAATGGCCAAATAGGTTTTGCTCTTAGGACTGCTTTTCTAAATCTTTTATCATTTTAGTTGCTCTGTTCTGGACTCTCCAATTTGTCCACATCTCTCTTAAAGCATGGCACCAAGAACTAGATACAGTACTCCGGCTGAGGTCCCACCAATGCCAAGTAGAGGGGGATAATTACCTCCCATGTCTTATTCTCCTGGTAATACATGCCAGAATGATGTTAGCCTTTTTCATAACTGTGTCACATTTTTTACTAATATTCAATTTGTGATCCATTACAACCCTCAAATCCTCTTCAGCAGTACCACTGCCTAGCCAATTATTCCCCTTCACATTATTTTTCCTCCTTCACATTTGTCTTTACTGAATTTCACCTTGTTGAATTTCAGATCTATTCTCCAATCTGTCAAGGTGCTAGCAACATCTCCCAACATGGAATCATCTGCAAATTTTGTAAGCACACTGTCCACTCCATTATCCAAATCATTAATGAAAGTATTGAATCGTATCAGGCCCAAAAAGACCCATGTGGGACTGCATTTGATACATCCCCCCAGTTTGACAGTAAACCATTGATAACTACTCTGACTACAGTTTTTCAACCAGCTGTGTACCTACCTTATTGTAACTTCATTTAGACCACATTTCCCTAGTTTGTCTATAAGATTGTCAAGTGGGACTGTGTCAAAAACCTTACTAAAATCAAGATATATCACATCTATAGCTGCTCCCACATCCAATACACCAGTAACCCTGTCAAAGAAGGAAATTAGGTTAGTTTGGCATGATTTCTTCTTGACAAATCCATGTTGGCTATTACTTATAACCCTTCTATCCTCTAGGTGCTTACAAAATGATTGTTTAATAATTTCCCAGTATGTTTCCAAGTACAGAAGTTAGGCTGACTGATCTCTAATTGGGTGGGTCCTCTTTGTTCCCCTTTTTCAAGATAGGTTCTATATTTGCCCTTCTCCAGTCCTCTGGGACCTTACCCGTCCTCTGGGACCTTACCTGTCCACCAGGAATTCTCAAAAATAATTGCTAATGGTTCCAAGACTGCTTCAACTAATTCCTTAGAATTCCTAGAATGAATTTCATCAGGCTCTGTCAACTTGAATTCATCCAATTTATCTTCATATTCTTTAACCAGTTCTTTCACTATTCTTGCTTGTGTTCCTTCCCCTTTGTTGTTCATATTAATTGTGTTAAATATCTGATCAAAATACACCTTTTTAGTAAAGACTGAAGCAAAATAGGCATTAAACACCTCAGCCTTCTTGATATCCTCAGTTATTAGCTCTCCTTCTGCTTTAAATAGTGGACCTACATTGTCTTTTATCTCCCTCCTAAGGCATTGATAGAACAACTTCTTATTGCCTTTTATGTGCTTTGATAGGTGTAAATCATTTTGTGCCTTACCCTTCCAGATTTTGTCCCTACAAGATTGTGCTATTCTTTTGTACTCATCCTTAGCAATTTGTCCAGTTTTTCACTTTTTGTACGATTCCTTTTTGAATTTCAGGTCATTAAAGAGCTCCTGTGGAGACATAATGGCGTCTTAATTATTCTTCCTATCTTTCCTTATCATCGAGAGAGAGACAATATTAAAGGCATAACAGCAAACTGAGAAACTGCCGTCTCCCCTGAATTCCTTTTTCCCTTAGATTCTTCTCATGGGACCTTACATACCAATTCTCTGAGTTTGTTAAGGTCTGCTTTTTTGAAGTCCATTATCCTTATTTTGCTGCTCTCACTCCTTTCTTTTCCTCACCCAAATTGCCTTCAACCTTCAGATTTGCAAACAATTCCTCCCCGTTAAGTCTAAAATAGCTGTCCCGCTGCTTACTTTCTCCTCCTTCTGAAACGCGAAGTTGTCCCCAGTACAGCCTAAGAATTTATTGGAGATTTAGTGATTTGCTGTATTACTTTTCCAACAGATGTCTGTGTACTTAAAAGTTCCCCATTACAACCAAACTTGTGTTTTGGATATTTCTGTTATTTATCCTAGAAATGCCTCATCCACTTCCTTCTCCTGATTTGGCAGTCGATAGTAGATCCTGGTCATGGAATCAACCCTGTTTTTTCCTCTTTTGTCTTCACTCAAAGACTCCAACTAGTTTGCCTCTCACCTCCTTCTGGACCTCAGAACAAGTTTATATATAATTGATATATAATACAACACTTCCTCCCTTTTTTCCTGCCTGTTCTTCCTGAACAAGCTATACCCCACTATTCCAGTAATGATATTTAGTAAGTCTCAGTGATGACAATTAAATCATAATTTAGTCTGTAAAATTTAGGAAAGTTGGACATTTTAGGCTGTTCACAGGAAGAGTGCTTGTGGTGGAACCAGAATAAAGATTTTCTATACTTATGCTTAAAAGTCAATGTTCTTTTTTAATATTCATTAACCTTATTACAGACATCCAGATAATGTTCATTATGTGATGGCTGTCAAGCATAATGAGTTTTGGGTGTATATCCAAAACCATAATTAAATATTTCTGAAGATTAACATAACACAAGGGAAAAGACTCAATAAGGCATCAGATTTTTATCCTAGAGAAATCCAAGTCTGTCTTATGTGACAATCATCTTAATTTCAATTGAATCTATTCAGTGGATAAATTGCCAAATATTGTAGTTGTAGAGAGCAAAAGGCCAAAGCCTGAAATCTGAAGTGAGTTCCTTTTGGCTACAAACACAAGTAATATGTCCTACACCAAGGGGAGGATTATTTTCCCTGGCTCAGTGAAAAATTCCAACTAATTTCTGAGGCATTAATCATATATAGCGGCATCATAAATGAAATGCTGTAGAGTGTTCTTCTATTCTGAAAGCTGATGCTAAAAACTCAATCTGGGGTTCCATATTGACAGTTTTATTCATTTTTATTTCCATAGCAAATTTGCTCAAGTTCACAAGTAAAAAGATGTTTTTCAAACTTGCATCCCTAAAAACTCAACCTGGGCTGCGACAGCCAAGCTGATTTCTTTCCACCTCAGATAACACCACCCAGTAATGCAGCCTAAACTAGGCCAATCAGCACTACCTGGGTAACCCTAGCGTGTGCTCACTATGCCTTCAATGACATATGTGCAGCCTTACTGTCTTCAATGAGTTTGCACATGTAATGTTGTTGTAGCCGGATTGGTTCCAGGATATTAGAGAGACATGGTGGGTGAGGTAACATCTGTTATTGGATCAACTTCTGTTGGAGAGAGAGACAAGATTTTGAGCTTACCCAGAGCTCTTCTTCAGGTCTGGGTGTTGTACTCACCTACCCTGTCCTTCTAATGGCTTGCACAGGCATAATTGATTGGAACCAATAAACACCACTAAGCTGTTGATGATACCCAAGATGGAGAATGAGCTAGATTCTAGTCTCTCAACTGTGTTGGCTCCTCTTTGCTAACAAGAATAAAAAGCAGTAAATCTTGTTTTTATAACTACTGTCACCAGATATGTTTCTGAATACACAAAAGGAATAGCTCTGTTGCATAAGGTGTCTTTTTATATCATCACTTTTCTGAGTAGAACCATATTTTAAGATTACGGTACAACTTTAGGGGTTCTTATTAAATGAAGTGCAATGAAGCTGATTAACCTGATTACCAATTCAAAGTGGAGAAACAATGACTCAAATATTTAGATAGTTATTCAAACCAATCTTTTTAGTGTTTATAATAATAAACAGCCTCTTGCATCTTTGCTTATTACACAACAATAAAAATAGGAGGAAACTACACAGGCACAGTTGGATTCAAATGACTGTATTTACTAACTATATACAAGCATGCAAGGCTGTAGCAGCACTACATACAGTCTGGCCTCAGTTTCTCTTCCCTCAGGTTGGATCACCTGACCTTCCAACCTAATGTGATTGCTGCGGTGGCTTGCTGCAGTCATTTGGCCCTCCAGCTAAGTCACTAGATAAAAATGCACCCATTTTGCAATATCTGTGTCCAAAAAACACAGAGTCTTCACCCCAGTCTCAAGCTGAGCCCAGCCTCTCTTTCCTGTGGGTCTGTCTTCTCTTGTCAGACCCTACTGGGCTCCTTTGAGTCTCTCTCTCTGCTCTCTATTGAGCAGCAATTTCCAGAACTTCCTATCTGGAGTCCACCTCCACAAGCTTCTGTCATATCTCCATCCCAAAATACTCATGGCTGTTCTGACTCATTTCTGAAACACAGAACATGGTGAGCACTACTAGAGAGCTAACAAGCTATTTAAAGGCAAAAACCACTGGGAATAATTAGCATTACTCAGCTTTTGTCTGTCTTTTTCGGTAGAGTTCAAACATCTTAGATACAGTATAAACTCTGTCAGTGCAAAGCAGACAATCTTGGTTTAAATAGCCACCTGAGGACTCCCACTCTGGGAGGTGGGGGTGAAGCCATAGTTGGAGTAAGGCCTCCATAGCAGCTCCTACATCATCAGTCCTTCCATCTCACTTTGTGTGGGACAAGGCTAGGCAAAAGGTTGTGGGTTGGTGGGTGGAGTAAACCTGTGTTTCAGTAATTCCCATCTGCTGGAACAGTCCTCGAGGGCTACTGGAAACTGGCTGACTATTCCAGGGACCAGACAAGTAGAGAGCAGACCCCAGGATTCAAGAGCTACAAACGTGGCCAGCTTAATCCCACTTTGGTACTCCTTATCCTCAGCTGTGCTGAGCTTTGCTCATGCATAACTGAGGATCTACCTGGCATTCTCGGTTTAGCAGATTGGCAGAAATAAATTAATATATAGCCTGGGAAAAGTTCATCATCATCTTTCACCAACACGACAGAGATGGAAGAAAAGCAGCTGTACGTATGATGTAACCTCATCATTATCTTTTTTTATACACGGGGGGTGGAATCAAATGAGCATTTGGAACTGTCAAAATGACTGTAGCTGGGAGAGTGACAGCCATCTGATTCACTGACAAAGTCCATCCATTATTGTAAATTCAGTCAAAGGAGGTTTTATAATTAACTACATCTCAGACTCATGTTGGGTCCTTTCAAAGTGCTTACATATCTGACAACTACCATTGCTAAGTGATAGGAACATGCGGATACTAGTGGATGGTGATAAGATGAAAACATCTTTTAAAATGACTTTAAATTATTACTAAACTTGGCATCTAGCAGTGTTGCTGTCATTAATGGTCCTTTAAGTGCTTTCATTACCAGCCTCCCTTTGGAGGGTTTTGTGAAGCTGGTGATGATTTTCTGAGAGGGCCACCTCCAGGAAGTCCAACCATGGGGTGGCAGTACAAAGTAGGCACACTTCCTTCTGCCACCATGCTCACACATGGCCAGAAGTGGGTGTTGCTGGCCAGGAATATGGAATAGCTAAAGCAACTAGAGGATATACTGTTTTAGTGCATAGAGCCTGAAGCTCCCTGCAGAACTTAAAGATATCCCAGCAAGTGGAATCATTTATTGCCCTTCTTTGGGGTGGGAAGCATGAATCCCCTGAGGAAAAGGGGGTTTGATTGCCATTTGAAAGTGCTATTTTCACCTCCATTGTTCTCTAAATAACACCTAAAGTTTTCTAACTGACACCAAGAGGACAAGGAATTTAGTTAAGAAAAATGCTTTTCATGACACATGTTCATGACAGATGACACATGTTGGGCAATTGGAAAAATTCTAGTATTGGTGCTTTGAAAATTATTATATATTATAAACAAACAAGAGTGTATCATAATTTCTGCAAATCTCAAAGGGACAAGAGCTCCTCCAGAAACCTCAAAGTGCAAGTATGTCACTGTAGTCACACACATTGAGGATATTTCTCTGTTATAAAATAGCTATTTTAATGTTTTCGTAAATGAATTCCTTTTGGTCGTATGGTCTCAATTCATTTTACAGTTCAGGCTCTTCATTAGACAAATAAATTGCTTCCTTAATCTAGGCCATTTTATAAACCCGGCTAGAATCAACACTATATCTCATCATATATCATATATATGTGTACATTAAATAGTCTGTCTATTCCTAATTAGATCTAGAATGTGAAAGTGAGGGAAAAGAGCTGAATTGTTCACAATTTATGGTCTATAAACTATAGTAATTTAACTGTCAGGCCTTTGTGTGGGGAAGGCCATTCTATTAAAAATGAAACATCCTCCATTCTTTTCCTTATCTGTGAATGCCATCAAAGACTCTAAATAACCACTGATACTGCAATTCATTATCTATGCATGAAGGAAAGTAGGCTCAAACCATCTGAACTCATTCCACCTATAACCTTAATTTTTTCCAACAGGTTAGAGTAGTCTTCATTATGCAAAAAGATTCAATTTGCAAACTGGGCTTTGCTGTTAAAACCTAATAAGAACATATTTTTCCTTTATATATTCCAGAGGTTCCGTGCGTTTGCTTGGCATTGATTTAGTCTAGCCTCTGCAAGAATTTTCATAAGCCAGGATGTTCCTTAATTTATTCCAATAAATGTCTCTACAAGCTTCAAATTCACTCAATTATTTGCATGTTTTACCTCCACTATTAGAATTCCTGCCAAATTCCAAATTAATTCAATTCACCAGTTTTATGCTCCACAGTTGAACAATAGCAGAATATTGTCTAAATGCTAATCTGATGTTTGTTCAGACACTTCATGTAGCCTCCATCTCCCAAGAGTTTGACATTTTAATAAATCCTTTAAAAAAGTATGCTTCCATGTTGATATCTTTGCCATGTTTTACCATTTGCCTATGAAAATAAATTAAGAAACTTTTTCTGCCTCTAGCTCTTTTTTTTTTTTTTTTTTTTTTTAAGAGCTAGGTAAACAGCATTCTTTCTGGGGGAATAAATAGTTTCATTGTGTGGAAAAAACTACAAAGGTCAAGAATAAGAATATCCCATGACAATATAAGAAGATTCTCAAGGTACTATGGCAACATCTATTCAGTAGATGTTTATTTCCCTATTATTTGAGCAATTGCTCAGAGCAGCAAGGTAAAATGCCCACTACTATGTGTTTCAGTATTTTGCAATGAAACAAATTATGCACACTGCAAATTTGAGTCCCATTTGTTTAGAATCTGACCTTCAAATACAAACTGTTTCATCAAAATTAAACCAAAATAAGTGCATCTTTTTTTCCCCATTATCAAAATAGTGAAACCATTTTGGAAGTTCAGCCATAACATACAAATGAGAAAGCGTTTCCATCTTCCTGTGGTTCTATACAAACATAAATGTCAATGCCCATCTAAATAAAATAATTCAGATAAAAGAAAACAAGCGTCATTGCAAAATGTGAATGCAAACCTTCTGGTTAAACATGTTGGGGAAAACCATTTTTCAGACCAACAAAATGGAGAGTAAGGCACTTATGGATGGAAAGAGATAAAAGTGGTTAAGAGGGTGAGAGACTTAGAAACTGAAACAAAGGAAGAAAAGGTAAATAAAACCTATTCTGTGACATACAGCAGTGGCCTTGGCATTAGACCTTGAAAATATCAACTATAACTAAGCAACAACATAAATGGTTGGGTTTTTTTTAATAGTGAGCACTATTAAGAATGATAGACCTCAGAGCTCCAAAGGGAAATTTCCCACCCCAGAAATGACACATCATAGTATATAATTATTAATTAAAAGAACCGGTAGAAGTTGTGACATTATGAGTGTAATATAATATTTCATTGGAAGGTGACAGAGCCAGAAAGAGTTAATTAACTCACAGAATAACCTGACTTATGGGTGAACCTTAAGGACTGGTTAGGAACATATGTAAAGGAATAGAGCTTTGAAATGCAAGTCTGCATTGTTAGAGATCTCAAGGGTAGATGTTTGCTCAGGTCTTGTGATGTAAGCAAATAAGTCTCTTGTCTATTGCTATAACTTTAATTCAAAGATCAAAAAAGGAGTATTAACATTTATGATGATACTTGAGTGAAATAGTATTATTGTCTATATGTCTCTTTGAAGGTTGTAGTAACCTGTATCTGAACTGTTTAATGGATAAATTACCCTGTGCTAATTGCCATGATGTTTAGAGGAAGGAGAATTAAGCCTATTGTTTTCTCAGGCCGAAAGGCTGCTGGAAATGTATAAGAACCCTGGGACATGATCATACATCATCTCAGATCTGCTTTGGGTTTCAAGAGGGGGGAACCTTAAGCCATAAGGATTGAGATCCCCAGTCTTTGACTGGAGCCACCCTGAATATGGACATTGGACTATAACCTATGGACTATTTCTAAAAGGACTTTTGGCAACTACAAGCTCACCTCTGCTATGTATCTAAACCTCAAGAATTGAATTCAAGTCTGTATGTATATTGATCTTTTAACCAACACTCTCTCTCTTTTCTTTTTTAATAAATTTTAGCTTAGTTAATAAGAATTGACTATAGCGTGTATTTTGGGTAAGATCTAAGTTATAATTGAACCTGGGTATGTGGCTGATCCTTTGGGATTGGAAGAACCTTTTCTTTTATATGATGAGATAAGATTCTCAGTAATCATCATCATATCTGACAGGTGTGTCTGGACGGAGGCCTGAGGCTGGGTACTTTAAGGGAACTGCATTGTTTGGACTTCTGAGTAACCTGTATGGTAATACTGAAGTTATTTTGTGCTGGCTTGGAAAATCTAAGTATTGGAATATCCACCAGCGTTTGGGGTTTGTCTGCCGCGTTTTGTTTGCAGTTCACCCTAATTGAGTGACCTCAGCTGGCTCCCACAGGCAGCACCGTCACAGAAGTATTCAGTATTTTTCTTGTGAAGGACACAGGTCATCTATTTTTCATGATAGCTCTATGTTACACACTGGGGAAAAATCAAGTACAAACAATTAAAGGAGGCACTACTGGCAGAAGGTTTGAAATACAGATGAGAATTTCCTTTCATGATAATCTTATCAAAGGACAAATCTTTACCCTTAAAATTCTCCAAGAAAGGCAGAAAAGCCAATTAAATCTGAATATGGATTTTGAAGATATAGAGAAATGGTACAGCTATCACAAACCACAAAATACATTCCACTTGAGGACAACATCAAAGTGATTTATTAAGCCCTCCCCCACCCCCAGCAGAAACATATGAAAGAGGTAGCAGACAAGCATTGGGATCATTTCGGATTGCTCAGGATAAAGTATGGAGTCTTGAAGATAGAGGCCTTAATCCTGAAATGACCTCCAAGTGGATGAACCAGTTGCACCTCTGTTCAGTTCCACTTGAAGTCAATGGGGCCCCCAAAGGGCACAAGGGTTTTGCCAACACCGAGTTACAAGAGCAGGATTTCTATCACTATCCAGAGACTCAGCACTGTTAAGGTATTATCTTCTGTCTACTGATTTGTATACATTATCTCAATATAGTCATAGTTGAAGGACCTCTAAGGATGCATGTTTATTGTTAATACCATGAAGTTATAATATATAATACACACCATTTATAAAAGCAATAATATAAAAAAGGTTTTGTTTCAATTGTTGATTGCCTCATAACATGCCTTTATAATAATTTTTTTCCAGTAGGGAAGGAATAGATAATCGCTTGTCAAATTATTGTAACTGATGAAATAGAAGGAAAAAGGTCTTGAAACCTTTTTTGTGTGTGAGAGATTTGAGAGTGCTCAAGATGCATATTTTAACTATGTTAGTGTGAGCATGGAAGAACCCAACATATTCATCCCTCTCTTCTCTTCATCTGTGTTAAAATGTTGTACATAGGTGTCTTCCCAGCACTGGCTATCAGAGAAGCAGGTCCTTAAAAGGGAACACATGCAAAGAAATTAAGGTTGCTGAACAGGATAGATCCACTGGGTCAGCTTCATTTTCTGAAGGGTTCTCAATTTCTTTTGGTCCGGTCCTAAGGGACTTCAAAGTCTCTAAGATTTTTGCGTATGATAGCTAGGATCCATAGCTTGCTTCTGCAGCTCATCAGGGCTTAGGATCACCATTGCACACTTCTGATCCACTTTGATGATGGCTATCTTATAGTTATACTCTCTGGGGCTGGGGCTCAAGAGTACACTACAGTTATCACAAATTACAAAAGCAATTCATGTCAAGAAGTCTGGATGGGTCGCAAAAGATTCCAGCTCTGAATATTTCTGCTGTCTTCCAAGAATGTACTATTTCTCATCCTCTGATGTAATAAACTAAGTTTTATTCTTTGCAAATGTATCCTCCTTGGGATTTTTTTGAGTCTCTTGTTCATTTTCTTGCATATGCAAGGCTTCAATTTTAATATATGATGCAAAGTCTGCAGCCTCATGCAATACTTCTCATCTCTAGATCTGAAGACTATTGCTATTTATCCAAATCTCATTTATAGTCTGGGATCTGGTAGCACCCATACCAGCATCTACCCCAGGGTAAAGAAACAATTTAGTTTCACATATCTGTTTATGAGACAGAATTTTTTATTACGTTTGGATCAGAACAACAGGCATGGGGTGGATCTATCTAGTTTTAAACTCATTTTCCTAATTTTAATCACGTGTGATTAATTTGGTTTCATCACATTTTATCTGAACCTGTAGGGGGAATTTTTTTTTTTTTTTGCTTTGTTTCCATTTCAATATAGTGTGCCAGAAGATGGGAAATGATTTGTTATTAAGCTAGGAAAATTTCAAAAAATAATCACACAAAACATCAGTATCAGAAATTACATCTAACAAGAAACATATGGATTTTATGATTCAAACATGATTCTAACATCTGAGCTCTTTAGCTCACTTTGTGTATTTTTGTAGGGATCTACTTTCTTTATACAATGTGTTTTTCACTGGGGTTATCAATGCTAGGCTGTCTAAAAATTTCTCTTCATAGCCAAAGCCTCTCCTTGGACAAAAGAAAAATAAGTGATCAGCTTCTTTCCTATTATATATAGAGGGAAATTGCAAAGAAACAGCAAAATAACTAGCTCTGCAAAGACACAACGAAGTCAAGAAGAGCCATATACCCATCCTTTATCATATAGCACAAAAGGGTTAATTTTCCTCAGCTCTTGGCTTGAAAGAAAGGTAATGAGCATGCCAATTATTTCCTCAGGTTATACAGACCAATATGAAGATGTATTGCTGTTTTCAGACATGATAAAGATTAGCTGAACTGCCCAGAACTTTCATGCTCAAGCTGCCTTCTTAAGTCCACTTTCTTTGCTGCCAGAAGAATCCAATTTGAGTGAAGAAATGCCGTATAATCACAGGTGAGAAATTTCAGTCCATATCCCAGAGAACAGATATCAAGTTTTGATACCAGTTTAGAGATTGTAGTAAACAACTTACATATCAATTGTATAGCATATTAAGTAAATTTGCAATGATAAGAAACCTTTTAATTGCATGGTAGTCATATATTTGCACTTTGAAGGAGCACTTGAGGTTATTTCAGATTAGAGCAAATGGGCTAAATTGCAAGACATTCATAAGAGATTAATTTTTCAGATTTATGTAAAGCTGTTTATAGGTGAGTTGGCATGAACTAAACTAGCTCTCTGTGTATGGATATGACTATTCATATTGTTTTTCTAGGCCAGTTTTCATATTCAGATATACAGCAATTTAAAAATGTTTCCAATAAATGCTTATTTACATATTGAGAATGCTATTTAATTTGGAAACAGCTTTGTGGGGAATTTTTTTTATGTTAGTTAATGGACTGGACTTTTCTATGGATTTTAAAATTAGATTTAGCAAACAGTGACTCAGAGGTTCAAGGTTCCAGTCTTGTAGTGCTTCTGAAGTCAACAATTCAAACTTTTGGTTGCTTGTAATACTGTATTAGACCATTTCATGAATTCTAATCATTAAGTTGAAGGCCCAGTAGCCACCAGTGGTAAATTTTAAATGGACTTTCACAATGTAGATTAGTTCACCCAATGTAAACACCAGACCGTAACATTTTGTCCGAAAGCAACTGTAATCCTCAATACAAAGTTCTGGGATTTGATGCCAAGAAACGTCAAAATAACCACTTTTTCAGAATTAATGTGAGTTGGAAATTGGGCACTGATAAACTGACTTGAGAAAGACAAGCTGCTGCACTGATTTGAACGTGATCTGTGTAGTGAGGCTTCTACTCTAAGTAAACTTTCAAAAGACACACTGATGGGAGGATACCTAGGATGCTTAAGAGCCAGTGAGTGAGTAGAAGCGAAGTAGTTTGTTCCCAGTAAACCCAAGGATTACATTTGTGATTTATTTGGGGTTCAATAAACTATAAAATTGCGATGGCTTCTGCTTTTCAGATGCTTTCTTATATCTTGGGGGGGGGGGGGAGGAGGTCTACAGATAAACCAGTGGCAGAAACAGCTGTAGCAAGAAAGGTAAAACAGTTCTTTCTCCAACCCTTAGATCTTTTGGTGATTTTCTGGCAATATACATTTCTTATGCCCACTCTGATGGAGATTCTTCCATTGCATCAATAGCAAGAATAAAAGGTCTTGACTCTTGAATTACGGATCCAAAATAGTGGCCACAGTGTATTTGGCATCCTGATGAGATCCCAGATGGATTTGCATGTAAGCCCTTGAATCAGTGGATTTTATTACTCAAAAGAAAATGAATTAACTCCTCTGTATAGTTACTTTAAAACATGCAGGTAGCTGAAAAGATTGAGACTATGAGAAGAGTATTTGTCTTTTGCCAGTCAGATTACTTGGCTACATACAAAATATAGAAGTAATAGGTTCACCTCAAATGCTTATCTGAAGTGTATCCAAAGATCATGGCTAGAATCTGGACTTGAAATCTTGATAGGATATGCTTTTCACTAAATTTCTGGTATGGGTTGTGCCTGTTTTTAGCCAAGCTGGAAACTTGAATTTTTTTTTTCTTCTTGATGTCAATTTTAGTCCATTTGTTGCTTTCTCTTATGTCTTTTCCTTTCTGCATAGGTTTCTCTTTCTAGTGACTTCCTTGTCTCCTTTTACTTGTTTTCACCATCTCTCTTCTTCCCTCTTCTTTCAGATTATGTGACTCTTCTCCAGGAGCGCTGCCAGCCTTTTCAGCGCCCTAGGCGGCGGAAGGTCCGGCCCCCAAAATTCCGCTGACGACCGGGGCGCTGGCGCCCCCCAAATAGTAGCGCCCTAGGCGACCGCCTAGGTCGCCTAATGGGTTGCACCGGCCCTGCTCTTCTCCCATCATCATTTTGCTTCAGTCTCTAGCTGTTCTGCTCTCTCATTGTTCCTTCTGTTCACTTTTTCATTGGCAGGCAGCTTAGAGGACAGCACTGCAGGTATTTCCCCCCATGATGTTTCATCCAGAATGTCAGCATAAAAATGTTTTCTATTATTTTTCGCCAGTAGGAGAAGACCACCACCAAATACTGGTACTGCATCCAGTCTATTTTCAACAGACTGCAGATTTAGTGGAGTGGGAGACAGTTCTGATTTTAATCAACATTGTTCACTCACTCTGTTCCTGGCTATACTGACAATGAACAAAGTATTACAACAGGCTCAACAACAGACTTTCTGCGCAGCATATTAATATCTTTGGATCAGGAACCATTCTTGTGTTTCAGTGTTTCAGAGATATCCTCGGATCACAGTTTTATCTGTGTAGTTTGGATGCCAAAAATAGAGCTGGTTGAATTAGTCACTATAAATATTTTATCCAGTGAATGTTGCCGTCTATTCATTCTCAAAAGGCCCGTAAACAGCTCATATTTGTATGACTTTGATCATTATTCACAAATGTTCAACCAGTAGACCATGTGAATAAATTTAGTCTATGGTTTGTCTGTGAACCTGTCACACTATGAGTATTCTTTATTCATTGTTAGCTAGTCACATCAGTCACTTAAGTCAAATCATATTATTATTTCTGTTCCTTGGTAGAATGACTTAAGTTGATAGACAGATTCCCCTTTTCTGTTCACATGTGATCCAAAAACATTTGTAATTGTTCAGCAAATGTATTGTGCAAATAATAACATGGAGGTTTTCAACATGGCCATGAAAGTACTTCCTGAATAAACAGGCTCATGAACATTTATTCACAAAGCTTATGTTTACAGGAACATTCTTTCCAGTAAAAAGCTTACATACTTGAACAAGAATGTAAAAAGGCTTCTAAATCAATTAAAATCATCTTGTTTTAGTCATATGAATATTTTTTCCTGTATTCACCCTATTCCACAAAAACATGACAAGCTTTTTCTGATAATACCGTGTTCCCCATTGTGGGGATACCCACAGACTGCTGGCATTAGGCAGCATCTCATGAAGATCATGCGGGTCATCTCATGCAGATAACTTTTCACACAGAAAAAATAAAGATGTGGCTGCAAGCACAATTATAACTGAACTCAACTTTTATATCCAAAATGGCACTCCTTTTAGGATGAAATTTTTAGTACCTAGAACTCCTGGTTTATTTTTATATATAAATCTACTATTATAGAATCATAGAATATTAGGGTTGGAAGAGACCTCAGGAGGTCATCTAGTCCAATCCCCTGCTCAAAGCAGGACCAACACCAACTAAATCATCCCAGCCAGGGCTTTGTCAAGCTGGGCCTTAAAAACCACCACCTCCCTAGGTAACCCATTCCAGTGCTTCACCACCCTCCTAGTGAAATTATGTTTCCTAATATCCAACATAGACCTCCCCCACTGCAACTTGAGACCACTGCTTCTTGTTCTGTCATCTGCCACAACTGAGAACAGCCGAGCTCCATCCTCTTTGGAACCCCACTCTTCTCTTCCGCAGACTAAATAACCCCAGTTCACCTCAGCCTCTCCTCGTAAGTCATGTGCCCCAGCCCCCTAATCATTTTTGTTGCCCTCCACTGGACTCTTTCTAATTTGTCCACATCCCTTCTGTAGTGGGGGGAACAAAACTGGACACAATACTCCAGGTGTGGCCTCACCAGTGCCGAATAGAGGGGAATGATCACTTCCCTCGATCTGCTGGCAATGCTCCTACTAATACAGCCCAATATGCTGTTGGCCTTCTTGGCAACAAGGGCGCACTGCTGACTCATATCCATCTTCTCATCCACTGTAATCCCCAGGTCCTTTTCTGCAGAACTGCTGCTTAGTCAGTCGGTCCCCAGCTTGTAGCAGTGCATGGGATTCTTCCTTCCTAAGTGCAGGACTCTGCACTTGTCCTTGTTGAACCTCATCAGATTTCTTTTGGCCCAATCCTCCAATTTGCCTAGGTCACTCTATTGTACACACCAATCATCTATTCTAACTTGTTTTTGCTTTTCCTCTCTCTAGTGGACAACTATTTTTATTTTATTAACAAGAAGTGTTGGGTAATAAGATCGACTCAGCTTTGCTGCTGTGTGCCATCTCCTACATTAACCCTACACTTGGAATGCCCTCCCCAAATTGCTCCTACTTGCTCTTGCTTCAAACCTCTCAAGAACTACTTCTTCCTCGACACTTACAAATAGGATAGCTGAGGATCAGCCAGATATAATGGAGGTGTTTTTATTCATTATTTTAAAGGCAGTGTATTTAAAATGTGTAGAGACAAATCTTCAGCTGACGTAAATCACCACAGCTCCATGGAGTGAAGAGAGCTGTGCCAATTGATACCAGCTGAGGATCTCATCCTTATATTAAATGATATTTTATAATTTACTTTACAATTCTCCCCCACTTTCAAAAGGAATGTTTTATCTTTTAATTTAAAAATAGATAGGATAAAAATATAACTGTGTATGTAATTATTGTCTGTGTAAATGTACATTCATTTTTCAGCTGCTACATTCTTTCGTTCATTGATATTTTGTGGTAATGAATTCCAAAAGGTAATTACCCAATACGTTAAATGTATTTCCATTTATTAGTTTTGCCTTTCAGTTTCACTGAAAGTGCTTTACATGCCAGTATATGAAATAAATACATCAGATCATGTAATGTATTTATGGACATGTAGAAGAGTTTTGCTTCTCTTAAAAGAAAATCTAGGATTCGCGCAGTAAGAACATCCCATACAATTTCAGTTAAAAAGTGCAAAAATCATGGTACCGTAAATGAGTCAAATATCATCGGCAATGCAATATTCTGAACATGTAATTGGTTTCAGTCAGCGAAATCTGTTTTTGTGGTTACCTTTTTTTCTGACTCAGAATAAAACTCAGGGATAGCACACCACACACACACCCCTCATTTGACATTATGAAATGAAGAAACTCTTCATACATCATTGTCACTGGCACCTGTAAATGTCCACTCACACAATCAATTGTTTAGTAAACAGCATGAAAAACTATAATCCTTTAGCTGCCCTATGGATATGCAATATACTGTAAAAAATCTGCAGTCATCTAGGACTTCAGAGTTTTCACTGCAATGCACCTCATGGCTATTTAGAACCTTGTGGTAATATTGAGGATTGAACTTAGAGCCTCCTACTACAAAACACAGACTCCGACCACTTGTGGAGATTGGCTTTAGACCTTCCTACCTAAGAAACTGCCTCTCTCCCCTGTCATACTATCCTGGTTGTAATCAGCAGCTATAGTCTCCCAGCTAAATTATCCTCTATCTAACAGAGGAGGGGCTGGTGGTAGAGCATTCTTTGCAAAGGGGCTCTATAACAAGCTCTCCCATTGGCCACAAAAGTCAGTTGTCCTTCTGGGAACACTGCAAGGCATATTTATTTGCATGGGCTTCTGTGGAGGGTTGGCAGGGTTTCATGGGGGCGGGGAGCGGGTGTAGACCTGGACAGAAAATAAGTTTTTTGTTTTGTTGGGGTGAGAGTCTATCTAAATTCCTTTATTCTGTGCAGTTAGCGGTATAATGATAATTTAAGTTACCCCAACAAGAAAATAACATTAATTTTAAAAATGGATATTTTTTAAATCTTTTGGGAGTCAATATTTTAAAACACTAAGTAATAAAGAATCACATAACAGATAAAAACACCAAGTTATATTGACTCATTTCAGTTCTTAGATAATGAGAATGAAGGATAGGATGACATTTTAGATTTTTATCAGTAATTTTGTTTGGGTTTAAAAGACAGTGCCTTGTGCCTTGTAGCATCCTTGTTAGGTTCAGAGAAATTAATAAATGGTGACCAGATAACAAAAAGATGCAATTTTTTAGCTTTTTTCTCAAGATTTGCAGGTTTCTCTTGACAAGAATGCCCAATATTTTCTTGATTCATCAGTCCAAATGATGGGTATACATTGATTTTGCCACCTTGCAGCTATAATAATAAAAAGTAATAAAACAACAATAATGTAAGGCCATTAACAGAGTGGATAATACACACTGCATCCACTGTACCTTAAAAAGAACTTAATTAATGTTAGCGATTTTCACTCATAATACCATTAAGGTTACCATAGCAGCACTTGTTTGTAAATTAGAATACGTTTTGGCTAATGGCTACTATATGTTAACCCTAATTCAGTACAGAACAGTTTATAATTGAGTGCATTTTGTACAGACATCACAAAATAACCCACAATTACCCAATTTTTCAGAAAGCATTTACAGGACACATTTATAGAATATGGTCAGTTAAATAAGCTTCTGTCAGGAGAAAAAGCGGATTAGTATTAAACTTTCCATAAAGTCTTCCTGAGTGAGGTGAAAAAATATTTTTAATGTGTATTTTTATGATAGCTCTTCAATTGCTCAATACACTTTTAAAAATAGCTACAATATTGGGTCTCCTCCTGAGAGCCTTGATTTCCCATAAACAGCATGTGCTACAGTTACTACTGGATTTGTGCAGAATTATCATATGACAAAATCTGGGGAACAGTTTTGCCCAAACTGGCCTAAATTCACCTAGTAGTACATTATTGTGGCTTCTGCCTATGCCAAGCATACTTTTGACCTTCGATCCCTCCTTCTATAAAGCTTTTATACACGCTCTGCCTCTCCACCTATCCAAAACATCCATCCTAATCCATCACATTTCACTGTTGGGTTAGCAACTAGTCTTCTGGCCTTCCTGATTAACTGGATTCTTTGCTGCTTGGCTGTCTGCTCTGGGATTTGGGGAAAAGCAGAGGAGAGCCACAGAGCCACTCTCCCCAAGAATTTTGCCCTTTTAAAGTTTTACATTTCCCTAATCCATTGTTTTCATAATTTCTGTATAAACACCAATGCCTACTTTACTCTGTAGTCTTGAAATTTACTGACTATGGTGAGCAATCACCTCACCTTCAACAAAGAGTATCTGTAGCATCAGATAAAAGTTTCTTCTCACCATCTCTTGTTAAGGCCATTCTCTGGAACAGAGTGAAGGTCAAGCCACATAAAACAACACCAGCTGAGCACTTACCCTGCTTCCTTGGTGTCCACAAGTAATGGTGTGAAGAACAACAGAAATGAGTGCCAAAGCAGAAAGGGAGCACCTCCCGAGAATAGAATTTAAGGCTGCACAGACCGGCCTGAGTTAACCCAGCAAGCTTTCACAAGTTCACACACACAAACACACAAATCCAAAGTATTAAATTATCCCATTGAATAAAACAATACTATGCAACCAGAGCTAAGTGCAGTTCAAACAAATACAATACTTTGTATGTCAGAATGAATGACAAATAGTACATGGTGGTACATAATAGACTGTGTTCGTTAGTATTATATTTTTAAGAGAGCTCAAAACCAGTAAGCCTCTGAATTTCTTAGTAAAAATCTAAATGAAATCATAAAAAGGTTCTTAGAATATTTTATTTGACAAATAAATGTTTTATCTCATCAAATATAATGAATTGCCACAAATTGAATTTTTTTAAAGTTTGAGTTTCAGTTTAGGAGATCGAACCCATCCATTTAGACATGTAGGACAAGCCAAGTGTTCGACATTCATTCAAGATTTGTCACTTTTTCTTAACTGGACAATATTCAGCACAGAACAGTATGTCAGCAGCCTCTGCACTGTCCAGCTGTACTTTCTTTAGAATCTACTGCATGACTGTTTGCACCACCCTCTTCCAGCCCTCCTCTGTTAGCCTGACTCCCTCAGCACCCTGTCCTTCCTCCATCCTCTCATTTCCCATTCCCTTCTTAAACCCTCTCAATTTCCTTCCTCCTTCTCACCTATATCCTTTCCTCAATTAACTCGTACTCTCCTAACAAGCCTCCTCATCCATCTCATCCCCCATAAAACACAGTTTTTTGAAAAGGGAACTAACAAAATGCACGGCAATCTTCACCCGGACCACTGTCTCTCCCTATGCCTGTACCGCACCTAACACATTTTAGGGGTTACTGCATTAATAATAGTTCCTGATAAATCAAACCGAGCTGAAAAAACAATATAAAAATCAGCAAAACATTTAATCGAAATTAGGCAGAGGTTTCTAACCATCAGAGGAGTGAAGTTTTGGAACAGTCTTCCAAGAGGAGCAGCGGGGCAAAAAGCCTAACTGGCTTAAAAACTGAGCTTGATAAGTTGATGGCAGGGATGGGACTGCCTACAGTGGCATGTGGCCCATTGGCGACTGCCAGTAGCAAAAATCCCCAACAGCTGGAGATGGGACTCTATATGGGGAGGGCTCTGAGTTGTTATAGAGAATTCTTTCCCAAGTATCTGCCTGGTGGGTCTTGCCTACATGCTCAGGGTCTAACTGATTGCCATATTTGGGGTCAGGAAGGAATTTTCCCCCAGGACAGATTGGCAGAGACTCTGGGGGGTTTTCACCTTCCTCTGCAGCATGGGGTATGGTTCACTTTCAGGTTTAAAATAGTGTAAATGTGAATTCTCTGTAACTTGAAGTCTTTAAACCATGATTTGAGGACTTCAGTAACTCAGTCAGAGTGGGTGGGAGAGGTTCTGTGGCCTGTAATGTGCAGGAGGTCGGACTAGATGATCACCAGTGGCGGCTCCAGGCACCAGCGCTCCAAGCGGTCCCTGCGAGGGCGGCAGTCAGGTAGCCTTTGGCGGCTTGCCTGCGGGAGGTCCGTCGGTCCCGTGGATTCGGCAGCAATTCGGCGGCGGGTACACCAAAGCCGCAGGACCAGCAGACCTCCTGCAGGCATGCCGCCGAATCCGCAGGACTGGGGACCTCCCGCAGGCAAGCCGCCGAAGGCAGCCTGCCTGCCGTGCTTGGGGCGGCAAAAAAGCTAGAGCCGCCCCTGATGATCACGATGGTCCTTTCTGACCTAAAAGTCTATAACTCAGAGGAAAGCAATTCTGTAATACCAGATCCACAACACAATGAAGATCTGAAGTAGGGCCCCATGCCTGCAGACTCTAATGCACATGTTTAACTTCAAGTGAGTAGTTTCACTGAAATCAATAGAACTACTCGTACTTTAAGTTAAGCATGGGTAAGTATTTGCAAGATTGATGCCTAAAGCTATTTTCAGATCATTTCTAAAGTTAAAGAATCTGACGAGAAAATACCTGTATATTTTAAGGAGTTTTCATATGACCTTCTCCCAAGAATATTTATGTGCAGAAAACACATGCACAAACCCTTTTATAGCACTGACTAGCCAGTACATTAAATAAGTAACATGTACAGAATTTCTTGGATAGATTCTGACCAGCCATGTATGGCAGTGCTTCTCAACCAGGGGTACATGTACCATTGGGGTACGCAGGTCTTCCAGGGGGTACATCAACTCATCTAGATATTTGCCTAGTTTTACAACGGACTACATGGAAAGCACAAGCGAAGTCAGTACACACTAAAATTTCATACAATAACTTGTTTATGCTGCTCTATAGACTATACCCTGAAATGTAAGTTCAATATTTACATTCCAATTGATTTATTTTATAATGATATGATAAAAATGAGAACATAAGCAATTTTTCAGTAATAGTGGCTGTGACACTTCTGTATTTTTATGTCTGATTTTGTAAGCAAGTAGTTTTTAAGTGAGGTGAAGCTTGGGGTACGAGGACAAAATCAGACTCTGGAGATGTTGAGAACCACTGCTATCTGGTACTCTCAAACTCCCAATTTTATGCCTCTTAGAGAGAGGCTGTTCAGCATTCTGTTGGGAAATCGTCCTTCCTTCCTCCTTGGGTCCCTGCAGATGCTAGGTGCTTGAAATGGTGAATATGGGCAGTGTGAGGGTGGGACATGTTTCCATACTACACTCCATACTGATAGAACTCACTGCAAATTTTTCAACAAAATGTTTTTCAGTCACAAAATGCCAATTCATTGAAACAAACGTTTTGCAGAAATGTATCCATTCCAACAAAACTTTTATCAGAAGCATTTCTCAGGTCCAGGATGGAATTTCTGGGTGAGGTTGGCACACAGAGAGAGAAAAAAGAAAGAGATCCACCAGCACATGGAAATAACCAAGCACATGAGTTGGGGGGGGGGGGGGGGGNCTCATACACCAGGTACAGTATCTTTATTGCACTTGCTATGGAAACTTAGAGTACTTAGTTTTCTTTTTAATATGGTTGCACTCATATTAGAGGCGTGAGGTATACTACTGACCTTTTTATTCAGGGAAGAAAATCAGTTGTAAAAAGCTAAAGGGCTCACTCCTGCAAACATTTACTCATGCAAATAAATCAACAGGAATTGTTCTTCAAGGGGGTTATTTGCATGAATAAGATTACTTGCTTATGTATAATGCTTGCAAGATTAGGCAGAAAATCAGCAGTGAAATAGAAAAGACCATTCAAGTCGGCCAAGAAACTGATTTTTTAAAACCAACACAAAAGGTGACAAAGATTACACAGAGATAAGCTTGATACCAATTTAACAAACAGTCATGGCTGACGGACACTTCAACCTCATTGTAGCTAATCTTAGCAAGAAATTCCGCTTGCAGTGAATCTTGATGTTCCTATTGTGAGCCAATAAATGCAAATAAGAATACTTGGATGCAGACCAAGTTTTATTTATAATGTATTCAGGCCAAGACAAAAACAAAAAGATGCTATAAACTGCTTTTAGGATCAGAGAGGTAATTGTTCCTGAAGGTATACCAGTCTGCCATTGATCAAAACCTAAAAACAGACTCTCTAATAAGCTTGAGTAGTAAAGAAACATTAGGTTACAGTTGGATATTTTCCTCCACTTTCATCTATAAAAAAAAAAACCAGATGAGGAAAATCAAAATCCCCTGAGATGAGACATAGATGACATTTATAGTGTACACACACTGTGGTATTTGTTAAGGTTTTACACAGTTATGAATCTTAAAGTCTGAAAAGGTAGGTTTTTACTGAATGTCTGATTAACAGGATGAGAGAGGACCACATTCTGAAATCCTTTGAACACGCTTAAAATATCACGGGTCCCAAATTATGCGAAGGAAAACTGTATCCTGTTAAATTCAAGTTCAGAGCTGTGCCCATTTTGTTCATCATAGCAGTCTGAAAGTTCAGATGATGAGAAGCTCTTCTCACCATGTGAATAGACTGTGAAATGTGGATATTGGAACGGAGCCAGTACATGGGCAAACTGGTGAGTAGAAAAACACTGCAGGGATCCTCTTCAACTTTTAGTCATTTTATTGTTCTTTAATGTGGCTTTGGGTAGCTTGCTTGATGGGGGAGAAGCAGCAGAAAGGTCAGGCTTTTTTCTACAACACTGGCATTCCAGCAAGCATACACACTGTAGTCAGACACTTAACTCGTTTTTTCTTTGTGGTTGTAGAGCTATTTCATGTAGTATAGCGTAGATAAGCATTTTCAAACAGCTTAAAGCAAGCTTTCAGTTGATATACTATTGTTAAATTGAGCTAAATGAGATTAAATTTATCTGGTATTGGGAATGTATAACAACCTGTGTAAAACAGGTAGGAAGGCAAAGCTACCTTACGTTCATGTAGAAAGATATGAACTACTGCACCTCATTTCTGCTTTGTTTCAATTCATGCTCCATTACATGCAATACTGAAGGGAATATATTACAATGTGATTACTGTAACTGGCAGTGATGGAACACTGCGTGAAATGTCAGATGAGAGAGAGAGAAAAACTATATACACTGCAGCTGAAAATCTCAAGGCCATACACTAGGAGAAAGGCTAAGGGAATAATCTCATTGGCTAGCTAAATGCCATCACATTCTCCCTTCATGTTCCCCCACAATCTCCTATCCCACACCTACTCAATTTCCATCTTTTGCCCCTCAGTGTTTCTTACCATTTATTTTGTCTTTTTTAGCCCCATTTCACTGCTTCTGTAGTCTCGGTCTGCCTTTTCCGATACAGATGCCTGCACACCTCTCAATCTTCCTTCCTGTTTGTTTACTTTGACCATTGTAGTTTGGTTTTATTTAAGCAAAGTATTTCAAAGCACAATAGCAAGTGTGCTATAAATTTTGTAAAAGATAGTTGTAACGTGCAATCCTATTATAGCTTTCTGCTATTAAATCTTCAATGGGAGCGTAGAGAGATTGTGATTGTCAAAGTTCCTTGCTGACTTTATAATCATTGTGTATGCATTATACCAACTAAACTACACCTACTGGCGCTTTATAGCTCAAAACTGATCACCAAAAGATGACAACAAAAGACATTTTTCAATCTTACAACATTCACATAAGTTCTAACAGCTCAGTCATTCCGCTCTTTATACAAATGTGGCTTGAACATTTGAAACACGGCACTGTTACTTATGGGAAATGCTACAACAGAGATATCTTGTGGTTGTAATTAGCATATGCCACTTTGGGGCCTGATTCAGACCTATCTTACTCAAATTTTATAGTGTTAGTTATAACATTGATTTATGCCAGCCTCAATGAAATCATAATGAGGCCCCGATAGGCATTGTTTCTTCAAAAGTTTCTCAAATACTCTATAGTAAGAGATGATGAAAGAGAAGCTCAGATGGTTTGAGATGTCCCCAGATATTTTTATATTCTTTCACAGTTTCCATATTTGTTTCATGTAGGAAAGAATTTAAAAAAAAAAAAACTAAAGCAGAAAATGGAAGGACATTGTGCAGTATAGGAGTGTTGGGGCAGTGGTATTCTTATCTGTTTCAGTTGTTTTAATTTCATTAAATCAATGTCCTGTTACTGAAGTTCATTGTGCATGGAGAAGAAAATACCACAAGATGACTAAAATTAAATCTAAAACTTCTGTTTCTATTTTAATTAAACTGAAATCTAATTCTTCTAAACATATTTTAAGGGCAGTTACTTCTGCATAGTCCTAGGTTTTAGCGCCATCCTCCACTCACCCACATGAATGGGACTTCTTCTGAACCCAAAACACCCTAAAGAAATACCCCCTTTTTCCAAGAGGTTCAACAGAGGTTTATCATGTAAAAATTGATAGTTCACTGATTTCATTAACCACATTGGATACAGAAGTAGACAAAACTGGCAAGACTGAATAAGCTAAAAGTGAAAGTAACCTTTATAGACAAGCAGCTATGGCAGGGGTGGGCAAACTATGGCCCAGGGGCTGCATCCGGCCCTCCAGACGTTTTAATCCAGCCCTTGAGCTACCCCTGGGGAGCAGGGTCCAGGGCTTGCCCCACTCCGCACGGCTCCCGGAAGCAGTGGCATATCCCCCCTTTGGCTCCTAGGCATAGGGCAGCCGGGGACTCCGCACACTGCCCCTGCCCCAAGCGCTGCCCCTGCAGCTCCCATTGGTCAGGAACCGCAGCCAATGGGAACTGCGGGGCGGTGCCTGCGGACAGGGGAGCGTGCAGAAATGCCTGGCTGCGCCTCCGCACAGGAGCCAGAGGGGGGACATGCCGCTGCTTCTGGGAGCTGGTTGAGGTAAGTGCCACCCGGAGCCTGCACTCCTGACCCCCTCCCGTGTCCCAACCCCCTGCCCCAGCTCTGATCCCTCTCCTGCCCTCTGAACCCCTCAGTCCCAGCCTGGAGCACCCTCCTGTACCCCCAACCCCACCCCAGAGCCAGCACCCCCAGCTGGAGCCCTCACCCCTCCTACACTCCAACTCCCAATTCCGTGAGCATTTCTGGCCCACCATACAATTTCCATACCCAGATGTGGCCCTCAGGCCAAAAAGTTTGCCCACCTCTGAGCTATGGGGTTTTGGGGAAGCCAGATGAACACATTTAATTCAAAGATAGCTCACTGTTTTAACCAAAAGAGAATTATCATCTTAAATCTGCAAGACTGTTGTACTGCGCTTTCACAAGAGAACTAGAAAATAGAACGTTGTGATCTTCAGCAGGCAGAGGTTAATAGATAAATAAAATAATAATTTGTTAAACAGTTATGAGTATCATCATCACATATATAAGACATTCCATCTGAAGATTTCAAAGTGTTTGAAATAAACAGGCCAAATTGTGAACCCCTTACTCAGACTGGGTAGATGGAATTGTGTGTATAATTGCTCACCAAAGTGAGAGGTTTGCAATCTGGCCCTAACTGTTTAAACCTCCCAGCACTCCTGTGAAACTGGGATGGTTAGTATAGTTCCTACTTTAGGGCAGGGGGAACTGAGGCATAGAGAGGTTATGTGCTTTGCCTAAGGTCACACACTGTCAGAGGCATGACTACCACCCATGTGTCCTGACTCCCTGTGTGGACAGTTGCTGACATTGCATTACACGAGTCAATTTTTTTTTAAACCACCTTTATTTATGGGGATCAAAAGTAAAATCAGATCCATACTGAACACTATTATAATTTACCCAATAATAGAAAGGATGATCTCCAAAACACTAGAAAAAGAATCTGTGAACACTGAATGAAAGAGGTCTTGACTGTGCTTTATAAAATGCAGTTGAAGATCTATGAAAAAGGCCAGGCACAAATTAGGAAGTACAGGTCTGTCTCATCTTACACTGGGGTTACGTGCCGCAGTCAGCGCCTAAAGCGAAAATTGCGTATAGTCAAAATTACAATGAGTGTAATGGCGGGCGGAATCGCCCACACTACAGAAACAGTATTTAAATTGTTATTTTTTTCTCTTTTTTTTGTTTTTTGCCGACCGCGTAAAGCTGAAATCGCGCATGTTAAATGCGCCTAAGATGCGACAGACCTGTATGCTGTTTCCACTGCCATTCTTCCCACCTTCACTGCCAGGATTTGTAACATTATTTCCTTTCTTGTGAAGTCCACAAATTCCAGGCCTAATGTAGTTTTCCACAGCAGGGGAAGACTGTGAAGCAGGGGAAATACATGGGTGCCTAAGCTAATCCTTTTTTGCCTCCATGAAATTTCACCACAGCTATTTATATTTTGAAAAAGGAAACAATAGATTAGATCAGCTTTAGCCAGGACACACACTGGTTTTTCATATCAGTGATGCAGTTTGATAGCTATTAGACTACACGAGAAAAAATGGAGTCAGAACACACACATTTATTTTTTTTTTAAATAAATCTTATGAAGTAGCCTTTAAAGGGGCTTTAAAGAAGATAATACTTTGTGAAGACAATCATCTTGTTACCACTACTTCAAGCCCTAAAATATGATAACGAGGCAGAATAAAAATGATAAAAAGCTGTGAGCACTAGCATCTAAGACATAATTGGTAAGAAAATAGAAAACAAAATTAAACACTGTACTTGGAACATGAACAGTTTGTGGAGTTATTTTCCTCCTTCCCTATGACAATTATTTTCAGACAAAACAGAGGCTCCACATTAATCATAAAATAAAGAGAACACTAGTCAGGAAAACTAATTCTGGAATGGGATGGGTGCAGAATGGCTTACTCTACAAATTAGAGGAGTCAAAAGGAGCTGAAGAGCACTCAACTTGCACTACACATAATATGGACAGCTGTGAAGGCTAGGAGAGTCCAAAGGTTATGCCAAGAGCACTGACTTTCCAGTGCAAGCATGACAGAAGATAGAGTTATTACTGGCATCAGTAATTGTATTAAAAAGCAGCATTTGAACTAAATGGAGTAAGTGTTGTGACGTTGCACTCTATATGATTTTATGAAAATATGCTAATGTAACTGGAATATGCTTCATGCAAAAGGTCTCTTGTAATCTACTGAGTGTGATCATCCTATTTGTATAAATGTACCATTCTTGTATCTGAACCTAGAAATATGAAATATAACTCTGAGGGCCTATTGTAATTATGCAAAGTGTGGGCCATTAATGGTGGTTTGGAATCTTGATGACTCCCATTAACCAGGACAATTGACTGCAGATGGCTCTGTTTTACCTGTAAGTCTTCCTGTATACATGTGTGCTGGCAAGCGGGTAATAAAGTCTTACAGTGACATGTGATCATGTCACCTGAACTGGAATCCATCTTTAACCTAGTGCTTTTACATTGAGAAGTGGGGGGTGGGAACCCAGAGGAACAAAGGATTCCCGCCTTATGCAAAAGATATATAAATGGGTGGAACAGAAAAAGAGGAGAGCCATCATGAGGAATCCCCTAGCTACCACCTGAGCTGGAACAAGGGCTGTACCAGGGGAAAGGATTGTGCCCAGACTAGGAAGGCATCCAGTCCATGAAAGAAACATATTGAAACATCTTTCAGGGTGAGATATTATCTGTACTCAGTTGTATTACTGTATTAGGCTTAGATTTGCATGTTTTATTTTATTTTGCTTGGTAATTCACTTTGTTCTGTCTGTTACTACTTGGAATCACTTAAATCCTACTTTCTGTATTTAATAAAATCACTTTTTACTTATTAATTAACCCAGAGTATGTATTAATACCGGGGGGGGAGGGGCAAACAACTGTGCATCTCTCTCTATCAGTGTTATAGAGGGCGAACAATTTATGAGTTTACCCTGTATAAGCGTTATACAGGGTAAAACGGATTTATTTGGGTTTAGACCCCACTGGGAGTTGGGCATCTGAGTGTTAAAGACGAGAACACTTCTGTAAGCTGCTTTCAATTAAGTCTGCAGCTTTGGGGCAAGTAATTCAGACCCTGGGTCTGTGGTGAAGCAGAAGGGCGTGTCTGGCTCAGCAAGACGGAGTGCTGGGGTCCCGAGCTGGCAGGGAAAGCAGGAGCAGAAGTAGTCTTGGCACATCAGGTGGCAGCTCCCAAGGGGGTTTCTGTGATTCAACCCGTCACAAGTGTAATGGCCATATTGTTAGGCACAAAAACTTCATGCAAACTCCAGAAGCTTAAACCTTAAAATAACATACTATATTTGGGTTGTCAAGGAATCGACTTATAGTAACTGATAACTCAGACACGTTAAGACAATATAAATCAATGAGATAGGGTGGTCTCTGGCTTCACAGTATGCAGGAAAGCTAGATCAGGTTTCCAGAAAGAAGGGTTGCAGTGTCCAAAAAAGAAATCGTACTCAAATGGATTTTCCTCAGGGAAGATAATCTAGGAGTGGAAACTATTTGGTTACAATTCCAAATCAACAAAATCATTTCTATGCATGTAGAAGCATAATTAGTAGAATAGTATTTTGAAGCATTCCCCTGGTCAGGAATCATGTAGAATGCTTCCATAATAGCTGACCATTACTCACATGTAGTATCTATTCTGCTACACAGGCCAAAACAACTGAAATTCATAGTATTGTTCACATTATGTTCTAGCCATCTCAGCCCATTTAACTCTTTCAAGGTGGCAGGGAGGTCCACACTCACGGTGCTGGAGTACTACAAGAACTGGAGTATAGGATTCACATGGAAGCCAGCTCAAACTTAGGCAGTTGTTGCAGCAGCAAGATGCACTGAATTCACAGTTTACTGTACTACAGACAGAAAAGTCCCTCTTTTCCACACCTTGGGAGCAACTAAAAAGATCAGCAGGAAGAGCAAAGCAGGGGTATCTATGAGCCCTCATGACAGCCCTGTAGCTCTATAAAAAGGAACATGGGTTTGTACAGTCTTGAAAACCCCTGGTCTGAACTATACTAAAGAAATACTGCTCTAATATTTAATGATGGTTAAAATAGACTTAGTATTGGGAACATTCCCTGATTTGTAGGAGCATCCACCATTCTTCCTCCTCACCTTCCTTAACCATAACTGATAAAACATTTGTACAGGCTGTTTGGTGAATACCTTTTAACTTTAAAAATGATATGTTTGCAAAATACAGCCAGAGAAGCTGTACAATGCACCAATAGGAAAAGCATGATGGCTCACTCCCCTCACCAGTAACTACACTTGAAAAGAATGGCAGCTCATGTGAGTTTCCACTAAAGAAAATGTGGATATTGAGTCTCTAGTGATAAGGGCTAGGAAAGGCAGAAAAAGAAAAACATGGTTAGAGGGCAGCTAGCAAGAGAGGAAAACAAAGCAGTGTGAAATTTAATGACTGACTACACAGGTGGGGGAAAGCAGTGAAGAATTACTCCTAATGAAAAATACTTCCACTCAATTGTGTACATTGCTTATAGAAATAGTTTAGTTTATTGATTAAAGCAACCTTAACTAACATTAACTGAAGGGGTTTTTTGGGTTTTTTTTTTGGTAATTTCCTTAATAGTTTTAATAGAAAGGAAATCTTTTACATATTTGCTCTTTAAATAATAAAACACATACATTTGTAGTCTTCAATGTATATTTTATTGCCCTTGTTATCTTTGTGAAGCTCCATACTTCTCCACTCAGTGCCATGTTGACCAATATACTGAAAGTAATTAAACTGTTTTCAACCAAAACATGATTTTTCTAATGCAGCTTCAGTTTTATTGTAACTTGTAAATAACTACATTTTTTTGATTGCGTACCCAAAAACTGAGTAGGGACTTGGATCTACAATCTCCCACTTTTTCAAAAAGGTAAATACTCAGAAAGCCATAACCCACATAAGATGCAAATAAACAATATACATGAAAAGCTGGAATTTTATGTCTTGTTTTATGTAACCTTTTTTAAAAAAACACAACAAACAATTACCCTTTGAAAAGAACCAGTGTAACTTACCCCAATAGAAGCTCATCCAGCCCCAGTCTGCTTTCATTACAGAGCCTCCTGTGACTCTTCTCTGTAATAATGTTATGGTGGTCTGGGGCAAATCAATTATCAAAGGCAGCTGTTGCCATGCAAACCAGAGCAGTAGTGTTTCTCCCCATGTATGCAAATAAACTGAAGGGCAGAAGTAATAAGTGGCTGATTATTCCTGATGTCACAATGTTACTGCTCAGGCAACAGCAGGGGGCAGCCAATGTGTAGGGGGGGAAAAATCAGTGTCCTGGTTTTCCAAAATTTCCTACATAACCGAAAACATACAAACACAAAATACATGTTGGAGATGATTCCACACACACATTAATTAGTGGCTGAAATTTGGTTCAAATTCTCTACAGCAAGTTTACAAAGAAGGATTCTGGGGGGGGAAAAAAAAAAGGTGAGACACTCAGATACAGACCCTGTAAAACAGAACTTTCTCATGTGAGTGGTCTCATTGAAGTCAGTGGGAAGATTTAGGTGAGTAATGACTTCCTGAATGAGGTTGCAATACTGTGCCATGTTTGGTCAACCTGTAGGTACCTAAGGTACATAGTTATGTTACTATTTTGGATTATTATTTTAAACAAGAGGTCTTAGCTGTTCTGTTTGATTAACTAAATTTAATGTTCTTGGTTTTAATTAGTTAATTATGGCCTCACTTTCTGTATGAGTATGGTAGATTCTGCTTATTAGCAACCCCTCTGTTGCCAGTAAAAAGTTGCCATTATCCAGCAGTTACTAATAAGCAGAAGGCAAGTTTGCAGCACTGCAGCCAGATGCTGGGGCTTTTCACAGGGAGCTGGAGTACTGGGGACCAAGGGAACTGCACAGGACCTGTCTCTGGGAGGTGGAAGGGTCCCAGAGCTCAGGCTGCAGCCCAAGTCAAAACATCTACACTGCAATTAAACAGCTCTGCAGCCCAAGCCTGAATCAACTGGCACTGGCCAGCCATGTGTCTCTAATTGCACTGTAGACATACCATGACAGGCTCAGCTGCACTGCCCTGGAACCGCCTGATTAATTACTGCACCGGTTTGGCTGCAGGACCAGCAGCCTGATTTATAAGCCCAACAGCAGAGCAAGGCTGGACTTGGGGTGGCTGAGGCTGGCAGTTAGGGGCTGGACAAGGCAAGGCAGAATTTTCTGATCACAAATGAAGTCATTCTGGAAACTGAAGAGTCTATTAGAATCTATGGATACAAATGGAGGGGGAGTAGAATTAGATGATGATGATGATATCAGCAAAAAAGCAAAGCCGAGGAAGGAGATAAACCGAAAGGTTATAATTGTAAGATTCCTAACCAAAGAAATAAGATCAGGTGATATTAGCCCTGTGGAAGTAGTTGACTGTATTGATAAATGTATAGCGGATATTGTAAGAAAGAGTTAGGCGGTGGTCTTTTAGTTGAACATGAAAACAAAGAGCAGGCTGATAAACTGCCAAAACCTAAAATGTTAGGGAAAGTTAAAATACTTTGCCGCTTCCAAATTATTTGACTGAAATAAAGGGGCAATATATGAAGTACCATTAGAGCTGACCAATGATGAGACAACAAAGCATATCAGAAGATAGAAGTACCAAAGAAATATGAGGATTGTTGGGAATTCAATAGGCAAACTGTAGCACATGATGTTAGTACTCCATGTGCCACTCATGTTAACATGTGGGTGCAGGAGTTGAAAGACAAGGAAAAGATGAATGAAGTCAAAACTTTTAGTCATAGGAAAATTAGTTATGGATGGAAAGTCACATGTCCAAATGTGGATTTAGATTTATTTTATAAACTTAAGGGTAAAAGAGACAGTTGGTATGAAAAATGAAGTGTACCAGCATATAGATGAAAAATGGAGTTGGTTTTGTTAAATATATACCAATGGGTCCAAATAAGAAAAAACAGGAAGAGTAGGGACAGCATACTGTATACCAAAATTGGGAATTAGTACATCTAAAATAATATCTGATTATTTAGCTGTCATGACAGCCGAACTAGTAGCAATAACACTAGCATTAAATTGGATCTGGGATGTGCACCCAGCAGCAGCAGTCATTTTTTTCAGATTCAATCTCAGGCCTTATGGTGATAAAAAAGAGTGTCTCAGAATACAGAAGTAATTTAATCAATGAAATTGTATGTCTAATAACAGCTAGCAGATGGGGATACATGTAGCATTAGCTTGGATCCCAGTGCATATTGGGATAACAGGGAATGGAATGGTGGACAACGCAGCTAAAAACACTAAGAAATGGAAGGGTTGATAAAGAAATACCCTTGAATAAACAGGAATTCAAAAGTCTATTATAGAAAAATTTAAAAGAAGAATGGAAAAAAAATGGATTAATGAAAAAAGAAGAGGAAGATTTTTTGAACTGTGCTCTAGAGTTGAGAATAATTATATACATCAAGGCCTGAAGAGGACTAATGTGCTTTTCTTTACAGTACTAACTGGCCATTGTGGCTTAAACAAAAATCTTTTTTGACTAAATAGACACAAAGATGGACTATGTATTCTCTGTAAGGTGGAAGAAACAACTGATCACCTTTTATGAGTATTTGAGGGCTTTGAAAAAAGGGGGAAACTTTTTGAGGAATTCAAACATCTTAAGGTTTTTTTAAAAAGTTACATTGTTATTTAGTAAAAATCCTGGGGGAAATGGAATATTCTTAAAAAGGCATTGTTATGTTACCTGAAAGACACAGGGCAGAGCTATGTACTGAGGAATTATAGTTGGTAGCGGCTGTAGTCTATTCAGTCGAGTCTGCTTTGCCATAAAAAGAAACAAAATAAGAGAGAGAAAACCAAGAGCATAGGCTGCTCACTGCACATGCCTGTGGAGTCTGTGTCTTTCTGTGCTCCCCTCACTCCTAGCCCTGCTGCAGCCTAAACCCGGCCTTGCACCCGGCCTTATTCCTGCCTTGCTTGACTCCAGGTAACCCAGTTCTGACCCTCAGCTCTGATCTCTGGCTTTGGCTTCACCCTTGGCTCTGGCATTTGGACTCCTGCTCCGACCACTAGGCCAACCTCCTGCTCTGACTAGCCAGCCTGCCTACAGCCCAGTCCCCTGATGGTTTCAGGCTATTGACTGGAAGTTGTCAATATCCAGGTTGCTATTAAGCAGAATCTACTGTAATTCAGTTTTGACTTCAATTCAGATCTTGGCTCCTGGTAAGACCCAATGACATTTCAGGTAGGCCCAAAATAAACAAACAATACGTTAACCATATGATGATTTTTTGTACAAAGTCACTTGTCTCCTTTCAGAATACTGTAGTTTCAGAACTATTCTGTGTCTGTTGTATCAGGATAATGCCACTCAACAGTAGGACCCAGTCATCAAACCTCTACAGAATGGTTTATGTACAAAACAGGCAATTAAAGGAAAGCAGCATCAGCACTACAAATATGCATGCGAAGATGATTCAGAATATCCCCAGTTAAAATGCAAAAAATATAGGACTTATTAATTAATGAAAGCTGTATCACATGTTATGAAAATGTTCAATAGCCAAGAAATTCTAGGGAAGGGGAGAGGATGATTGCATGTTCCATTTCTCCTCCATAAGATATGAATCCAATGGTGAATGCTATCATTTAAGAGAGCAATTATTTCCAGCTATAGAACTTTTTGAATGAGTCTAGTGAGATGCCAGCATCAATGAAAATTTAATGGCTTTCCACCTGCAGCAGCTGTGCAGCTGAAGAGCCTCAGACAGTTGTAAATATAATAGTTGATCCAGTCAGTGTCCATTTGCAGAATGGCTTCCATCATGCTGATTAAAGCCATAAGGGTGTTTATAGAAAAGTGTTTAGTTTTGTGCAAGAAACTGGTATTAACTATATAAATGTATTGGGAACGTTTGCTCTCCTAACTGTTGTAAATGATGGAAAAGAAAAGCAGCTACTCATAATCATGTCTGATATCCTATGCTGTACGCGCATCCACTGGGAGTGACAGCTTTCTGAAATGACACAGCAACTCTCTTTAACTGCTAGCTGGAGATGTTGAACAAGAGGTGGCATGGAACCAAACTAATTTAACCACCACCACTATGCTCTGAATAAAATGAGCCCACTGGCTGTCCAGGATATATTTTGATTTTTCTCTGCTAATAGCTTCCAGTACGTGTACTCTTTTATGCCATGAGAAATTGATTCTTGTACTTTGTACATACACGATTGACTGAGGTATTATTCTAAAATCACAAAATAAGAATATATGGCTAGGGGGACCCAGAAAAAGTATCCTGTGGTGTGAGAGGCTGAATGTTAAAGAATCCCAAGGAAGTACCAAAAAAAGTCAAGAGCTGTGGCTTTTTTTTTTTTTTTAATTACCTGAGTTAGTTTTGAGCAGCTCGCTTAATTCAGCATGGTTCTAGTTTAGATGCATCCTAAAAACCACACTAAATTCCACTGCAGATGTTTTTAAATACTTTCAATTTCTAATACACCTGTCCTTTTGTTTTTTAAACAATTGCCATTGCCTCTGCACTGCTTCCCAAGATTTTAACATTCCTAAATATTTGACAGTTGCAGATTATGTGAGATAAGTGGCCAATCACATCCTGTGCAATGTCTTCATCCTTTGACATGCACTTTGTAATCATAAGAATGTATTTCATTATATTATCATTAGGGCTGTCAAACGATTAAAAAAATTAATCATGATTAATCACACTGCTAAATATTTATTTAAATATTTTTGGATGTTTTCTAAATTTTCAAATATATTGACTTCAGTTACAACACAGAATACAACGTGTACTTTATATTTATATTTGATTACAAATATTTGCACTGTAAAAAACAAAAGAAATAGTACTTTTCAATTCACCTAATACAAGTACTGTAGTGCAATCTCTTTATCGTGAGAATTGAACTTACAAATGTAGAATTATGTACAAAAAAACTGCATTCAAAAATAAAAAAAATGTAAAATTTTAGAGCCTGCAAGTCCACTCAGTCTTACTTCTTGTTCAGCCAATAGCTCAGACAAACAAGTTTGTTTATATTTGCAGGAGATAATGCTGCCCACTTCTTGTTTACAATGTCAGCAGAAAGTGAGAACAGGCGTTCTCATGGCACTGTTGTAGCCGGCATCGCAAGATGCGCTAAAGATTCATATGTCCCTTCATGCTTCAACCACCATTCCAGGGGACATGTGTCCATGGTGATGACGGGGTCTGCTCAATAACAATCCAAAGCAGTGCGGACCGACGCATGTTCATTTTCATAATCTGAGTCAGATGCCACCAGCAGAAGGTTGATTTTCTTTTTTGGTGGTTTGGGTTCTGTAGTTTCTGCATCAGAGTGTTGCTCTTTTAAGACTTCTGAAAGCATGCTCCCCACCTCGTCCCTCTCAGATTTTGGAAGACACTTCAGATTCTTAAACCTTGGGTTGAGTGCTGTAGCTCTCTTTAGAAATCTCACATTGGTACCTTCTTTGTGTTTTGTCAAATCTGCAGTGAAAATGTTCTTAAAATGAACAACATGCTGGGTCGTCATCATCATCTGAGACTGCTATAACATGAAATATATAGCAGAATGCAGGTAAAACAGAGCAGGGGACATACAATTCTCCCGCGAGGAGTTCAGTCACAAATTTAATTAACGCTTTTTTTTTTTTAAACGAACATCATCAGCATGGAAGCACGTCTTCTGGAATGGTGGCCAAAGCATGAAGGGGCATACAAATGTTTAGCATGTCTGGCATGTAAATACCTTGCAATGCCGGCTACAAACGTGCCATGCAAATGCCTGTTCTCACTTTCTGGTGACATTGTAAATAAGAAGTGGGCAGCATTATCTCCTGTAAATGTAAACAAACTTGTTTGTCTTAGTGATTGGCTGAACAAGAAGTAGGACCGAGTGGACTGGTAGGCTCTGAAGTTTTATATTGTCTTGTTTTTGAGTGCAGGTATGTAACAACAAAAAAATCTACATTTGTAAGTTGCACTTTCACAACAGAGATTGCACTACAGTACTTGTATGAGGTAAACTGAAAAATACTATTTCTTGCATCATTTTTACAGTGCAAATATTTGTAATAAAAAATACAGTTTGATTTCAATTATAACACAGAATACAATATATATGAACATGAAGAAAAGCATCCAAAATATTTAATAAATTTAAATTGGTATTCTATTGTTTAACAGTGCGATTAAAACTGCAATTAATCGCAATTAATGTTTTAGTTAATCGCGTGAGTTAACTGCAATTAATCAACAGCCCTAATTATCATTTAACATTTATGTTGTGATAGAGCCTAAATTGTTCCAGCACCCCTTGACTTCTCCATAGTTAGGCATGTATTGGTGGATCACCAGGAATGTTTCACTGAAATTAACATTGGCTGGTCAGAGGTACATGATGGTCGCCTCTTAGGAATATTGGACTTGTCCAAAAGAGAGACAATGGAATGTTTTTCCTAGACTGGCACATTCACATTGATGGCATTGAAATGCCAATAAAGATTCTGCGGGTCTCAGCCTTCCCTTTGTTTTCCTGGTTCATGAAGCCGTACAGTAGACACCAGCAAGGAAAGATTTTACTACAGCCTGAGTAGGCGCAGGATGACTGCTGTGTGCATTTGGTAGATTGAAAGGATGCTGGCAATGCTTCAGGACTAGGCTGGATCTCAGCAAGGTAAATATTCCTGTTGCTACTGTGTTTTCATAATATTTGTGAGGCAAAGGAGAAAATGTTCCTGGCAGAGTGAAGAGGTGAAGTGGTCAGACTGTCTGCTGCTTTCAAACAGCCAGACACAAAGGCAATTACAGGAGCCCATCAAGGAGCTAAGAAAGGCTTAAAAGGACTACTTTAACACTGTGCCATAATAGTGCAGTATCTTGCTTTTGTGTACTTCTTTGGGAACTTGACTTGAATATGGATTTTAGCTCCTTTTATGAATTTGGTGGGAGGAGTGATGATTTGGACTGCTACATTTCTGTTTTGTTAGACCCAGTAAATAGATCTTGATTTTTTTGAAAACATAATTTTATTGAGTGGTAATGAAAACCAAACTAATGAACCACAAACAGACTTATCAGCATTTATTAAACCTTACCTACAATTATTTAACAAAAAAAAGCAAAGAGCAATGTACTTGCTGATTGAGCCTGCATAAATCACAGGTCAGTGAATGCTCAGTCATAGCAGTGCCCCTTGTTTTTCACTGGCATGGGGTGGTAAGGATAAGACCGAAGACTATACTTACCCCTTGAGGGGAAAAGGAGTGCTGTACGTTCCTGTGAACACTGAATGGTCGATGAAGCACAATGGCTACTGGGAGGAGGTTTGGGGCTCTTTGCTCCCTAATACTATGCAAAATCTGTTTGTATTGCTTGAAGAGCTGCATAATGTCATCGTGCACATCTGCACTTGAGTCCTTCTGCCTTTCCACCAGCATGTGGTCCTTCCAATCCTGGTCACTCAACCTTGTCTCCAGCATGAGGTCCCTCCATGCTGGCCTGTTCTCCAGGTCAGCAGTCTCTGAGGACTGGAGAACTCTGAAAACATGTCTGTCTTCTCCTGATCAAGGTCAGTCTTTCAGCAGGTGTTGAGGGGGCACCTCTCTAGGATCCCCCAGCATTGGAAAGGAAAAGGAAAATGTAAGTCTCAAAACTCTCTAAATTTTTTCTCAAAGATCTTTCTAAAAATATGCATAGAGTCAGACTTACTTTGGGACAGCTTGCTTTGGGACCACTCTACAGCTCCAGATATGGTGAATAACATGGGGGTGCTGCTGAAATTGTTTAGCCCTGGGGGTAGGGTTGCCAACTTTCAACCCTGGGTTTGCCAACTCGCACAAAACCGAACCCCCTTGCCCTGCCCCCTGCCCCTTCTCTGAGGCCTCTCCCCCCGCTCACTCCATCCCCCCTCCCTCTGTCGCTCACTCTCCCCCACTGGGCTGGTTCAGGGGGCTGGAGTGTGGGAGGGCAGGAGGGTTATGGGTGGGTGGGTGGGCGGGCTCCAGGATGGGGCCAGAAATTAGTAGTTCAGGATGCGGGAGGGGGCTCTGGGCTGGGGCAGGGAGTTGGGATATGGACTCTGATGTGGGGCCAGGGATGAGGGATTTGGGGTGCAGGAGGGAGCTCCGGGATAGGGCTGAGGGGTTTGGAGTGCAGGAAGGGGCTCTGGGCTGGGACAGGGGTGTGAGGGAGTGTGATGGCTCTGTCTGGGGGTGCAGACTCTGGGGTGGGGCTGAGGATGAGGTGTTTGGGGTGCAAGAGGGTGCTCTGGGTGGGACTGAGGGCAGGAGGGGTATCAGGGCTGGGGCAGGGGGTTGGAGGACCAGGGGGAGTGAGGTCTCTGGCTGGGGGTACAGGGTTTGGGGTGCAGGAGGGTGCTCTGGGCTGGGATCAAGGGTTCGGAAGGCAGGATGGGGATCAGGACTGGGGCAGGAGGTTGGGGCCCAGGAGGGGGTCAGGAGTCCAGGCTTCAAGTGGCGCTTACCTCAAGCAGCTCCCAGAAGCAGCAGCATCTCCTCGCTCTGGCTCCTACGTGGAGGCGTGGCCAGATGGCTCTGCGCGCTGCCAAATCCGCAGGCACTGACCCTGCAGCTCCCATTGGCCGCGGTTCTAGGCCAATGGAAGCTGTGGGGGCGGCACTTGGGGCAGGGGCAGCGTGTGGCGCCCCCTGACTGCTCCTACGTGTAGGAACCGGAGGGGGGACATGCCAGCTGCTTCCCAGGAGCCGCGCAGCACTGAGGCTAGCAGGGAGCCTGCCAGCCCCGCTGCGCAGCGCCGCCAACTGGACAGTCAACGGCCAGGTCAGTGGTGCTGACTGGAGCCACCAGGATCCCTTTTTGACCGGGTGTTCTGGTCGAAAACTGGACACCGGTCACCGTACATGGGGGGCTGGTGGGTGTGCCGCTGAGTAAGGACAATGCAGTAAATATTGCTAGAATTGTTACAGGCGGTGGTGATCATGGCTGATAATGGCTCTTGAGGGTGACAAAGGCCCAGAGAGAACAGCTGCTCCAGGAAGCTTGAGGTCTCCCTGATCCATATGATGCCAGGTTACTCACAGTGATGGTGCCAGTGGAGCTCAGTGGAGCAGAGTGATGTATCATGGGGGAAGAAACTGGCCATGCTTCATAGAAATGTCTGGGAAAGGATCAAAAAGTATCTACTAGAAAATGTTATGAAGATCATTCCAGAGGACAAAAAGGGACAACCATAAAAAAAATTCACAAATGAAGAAGGTTTGTCACTGCTGCCTAGCACAAGTCCAGAAAAATGAACCTGCTGAGCTAATGTCACCGCCTCTACCTCAACTATACATGCAAAGTAATGAGTATGATTTGTTTTGGACAACTGGACTTGACAATCAAAGCACTGTCTCTTGCAATGTTTACATTATATGTTTACTTTACAAGTTTAATCTTAAAAATCAGAAACTTTGATTAGCCAGTCCCTGGATTGCTTGCAAGGAATATCTTAAATTTCTTGTGTACTTTATTTTTATACTCTGGTATCGGTGTCAATACAGTATCTTTCTGTTTCTTTGAAATGAATTGAATCGCTAGTGTAGTAAGTGAAGGCCCAGTATGAGGCCTGAGGCCTGAACTGAAGTAATGGTTAAGACTTTGCTAGCATAAAGCAGGCTCATCTGGGTCTTGGTTAAGTATATCCAGTATTGAAGAGCTCCTGGCTCTCCATGGTCTATATCCCCCTCCTTAATAAACGCATTGTTGCTGCAACATGCGAGTTTCTTTCCATCCATCCTGTGGGTCTTGATGGGGGACACCACTGCCACCTCAAATGTGACAGTGAGCACATCGCAAGTATGGTATGGAACTCACCATAGAAACAGCAGGTCTGTGGGGTGGTCAGATTTTCTGTCACCTTCTGTAATGACTACTGCAGCTCCTCCCCCTTCGCCAGTATTGCTTCTAGTCCCTGTCATAGCCCAGCTCTTACACCTTCCTCTGCAATGTCTACACCAGGGGTAGGCAACCTATGGCACGTGTGCCGAAGGTGGCACGTGAACTGATTTTCAGTGGCACTCACTCTGCCTGGGTCCTGGCCACCGGTCCGGGGGGCTCTGCATTTTAATTTAATTTTAAATTACGTTTCTTAAACATTTTAAAAACCTTATTTACTTGACATACAACAATAGTTTAGTTATATATTATAGACTTATAGAAAGAGATCTTCTAAAAACGTTAAAATGTATTACCGGCACGCGAAACCTTAAATTAGAGTGAATAAATGAAGACTCGGCACACCACTTCTGAAAGGTTGCCGACCCCTGGTCTACACAGACACTTTTGTTCCTGTGGTTGTCTCACAGACAGGCTTGCACTGCCCTTCTCCCCCACAGGCCAAAAAATCCAGGACTTTTTTTCCTGGTCCAGGCAAGCGCACAAGGTTTAACTGCAGCTTTATCTTTGCATTGAGCCATGCACCTCAGCTCACTGTGGTAGGTTAATAGGTGTGCTCGCAAAGTCAGGCTCCCAGGAAAAAGGGCATTTTCAAAACATTGGGGATTTTACAGCGGGGCAAGCTTCCAGTCATGGTTATCCCTGTAGTAGAGTTTAAAATTGTGACCTGAGTGGATGCTGTTGTCGGCACAGGGTATTGTGGGACTGATGCTGGAGGAGTGTTTTTACCAGCACAGATAATGCAGAACCTACACTTGCATTTTGCTAGCAGAAATATGTTGGCTGAGGACTTACATTATTCAGGGAGGTGGTTTTATTTTGGTGACAGACATTCTGGATTTTACCTGCTGGAATCAAATTTGGATGTGAACACATGCAAATCTGTGCCACTAAGAGGCAAATTTTGCTGGCAAAACCTGGTCGTATAGACCAGGCCTAAGACATTTCTCAAGACCTACAGCAAAGCAGCAAGGTCTGAAGAAATAAGCACAGGCTTGGAAAGAAGGAAGTCATGAGTTCTACTTCAAGCCCTGCAACTGTCTCTGGGTGACCTTGAGCAAAGCCACTTTACTACTTTGCCTCAGTTTACTCTTCTGCTACCTCACAAGGATTGTATGGTTTAATTAGCTAATATTTGTACATAAACTATAAAATGCTTAGTATTATTACTGCTGCTACATGAAACACTATAATTATTTCCACCTCATGAGAAGATAATTACTTGTTTTAGTACAAAGCAAATTGGCACATACACACAATGCACTCATATTCTGGGACGATCTTATTACGTAGCTCCAATCTACAATTAGACTGACTTTGTGTGCATAAAATTTGTACTGCCAACACTTAAACCGAGATAAGAGACTACAGGATTGCCACCATATTCTTTAGTGACGTGGACTAATCTGAATAATATTCAATAGGCATAATTAATAAAATGACCAGTGCTGGACTAGGTGTTATGCTTGACCTGCATGCTCTAAATGATTTAAGTTATAGTTACGTGTTCCAGAGTATTATGCCAGAGCTCATTGTTTTTTCCCCATCACTGCTTAATCATATTTCACTGTTATAACTCCATGAGACTCAGATCAGTGGCAGTGATGGTGGAATGCTTTTCTACCACTGATTTTTAACAACTTCTATTTTCATCTCTATTTCATCACTATTCAAATCTATTCATAGATTTTTTTTTAAAACCATTGTGATCATCTAAGTTGACCTCTTGTGTAACAAAGGCTGGAGACAATGTGTCATTCCAGCCAGTGAATGAGTCAGCAGAAAACAAGTCCATCAGCAAAGGTTTCTTCCTCAACTGTTCATATTTCATAGGAAAATAAAGGACGTTACTCTGAAAGAGGTCCAATCCAGGCCCACGCCTTTGTGGGTGGATTCTAATTTCCCTAAATCATTTTCACCCTTCTACTTCCCAAACAGCCACCTGTGCACTGGGAGCTAACTCTCTGTTTACAAGGGACCAGATCGTAGCCCTTTACTATGTCACAGACAGGTTTACTTGGTCCTGCCTCAGCGCGGGGAGCTGGACTTGATGACCTCTTGAAGTCCCTTTCAGCCCTACATTTCTATGATTCCGTTATTTTTCACACAAATAAATGACATAACTATGATACGTTAATAATGTAGGGGTGAAGTTGTGATTTCTGTGCTGAAACAGGAGCAGAGAAATATTGGCTACTTCACAACACTTACAGAGGTGGGTCTACACACCTCTGAATGGTCAGACTCCACAAATAAAGCTTGCAAATCTTGTCATCTCTGCATTGGTCTGCACAGAAGAATGTCTATATGGTTTACAGAGTCATTTTGTAAGTTTGGTAGACAATGCCTGTAGACTAAGATTCATAGCATTCAGCACAGAAAAAAACAATATCTATAAATATAAAATGACAGGATATTAACATGGAATTTAGAAGCTCTAAAGCAGTTAACACAAAGCTTATGAAGGTCCAGCAAATATCAAGTGGTTATAAAATTCATAGGGAATTTACTAAGAATTATTGCAAAAAAAGGTTAAACAAGGCAGATGCACCAATTTTCATTTGGAATCAGTGTGTGAAACAAGTCTGAAGTATTTATCCCAAGTTATATTTGAGATAGGTGTGAGCAAAAACCTTTCCAACTATGGAGCTGCTCCATAACAGCATGGTAACGTTAAGAGAGAGATATTAAGAAGTAGAGACAGGGAAGAAAAGATATATCATCAGATTAGATTTAAGCACATTGTTGATGCAGTGGAGAGATATAGGAAGGCTGTTCTGTCAGGCACTACAGAGGAAAAGAGGGTGGTTACAAAAATGTTAAGACTTGGAGAAGGGACAGAGAAGAGGACAATCTCTGTGATGGAGGATCATTGAGAGACAAAGTCCATGAGGTAGACTGGGCCAAGTTTTAAAACAAAGGGCAGTTTTGCAGTGGATCCTGAAATAAGTGGCATAAATGAAAGCACAAAGCAAATATTAGGTATAGAATGTTCTAACAGGCCTCTCACCTCACCAAATGCCATTGGAAATCAGTCTTTATTACGAAGCAGTCGCCATCAGATGAGGTCATCATGGTTCAGGGCTTCCTCTCACTTTGCAGAGAGAATTACACATTAAAAGGTGAAGTGAATGGATGCGTGTAAAATACTGTGTTTTTTCTTATCTGAATTTAATTACACTATCCATAGACCCATGGGCCCAGAGAATTTAATAAAACTGAAGCAGGAAGGAAAGCTTGCTGAACAGAGAGGCTTACATTGCCCTGTTTGGCACACTGATGGCGAAGAACTTCATTTTGCCTCACTTCTGATTTCCACTGGGATTAAAAACACTAATCTGGTTTTAAAATATTATCCTGTGACTAAGAAGATGAATGCACTTTTGCTTTTTTTGATTTTCTCTTTTATATAAAAGGAATGTAAATACATTAATAAAGTGCTAACAGAGTAGTTGACAAACCAAACCTATATGCAAATCAGATTCATAACGAAGATTAACATGACAAAGAAAGATGCGGCCCTAGTGGTTTCTAAAATATTCACTTGAAATGAGGCAGGGACATGAAAAATAACTGCATTGCCTTCTGAAATGATTCAGCTTCTTTCAGGATTTGAATGCAGTGCTTTATTAGAAAAAAAAAAATCCCTCGGTTGAGTATGAAAAGGCTGCCACACAAAAGTTTCAGAGCTATAGGCTGAAATAAAAAGAATATATCAAACTGTAAAAAATCTGTGCGTATCTGATAAATTTATTGTTACTATTGTGCATGAAAATGCTTTGAACCTACCTTCAAAAGACAGATGGCAAAACTTAACTGTTGGTTTGTTTTATCCCCCAATTCTGCTATATGGTTAGCTATGGAAATTGTTGTCTTCTTAGTAACAGTGATTATAGCAAAAGAGAAATAGATAACTGTACAATATTTTAAACTACTTTTGACTGTTTCGATTTGCTCAGTTTCCTCCGTTAATTAAATGTGTGTAACAGTAGCTGCAGTAATCAGTGACTATTAACTCTTGTCACATGATAGGTCAGGATTATAAAACACAGATACCCTCTGTGTCATATGACTGTGCCAGAAAATAAAAATCATTCTTGCCCCCGTTCATGTGCATCATACCCTTATTAAAGTATGTTTTAAGTATATGATCCCTATGCTTTTTTCATCTTTTTCATTTAAATGTAAATTTTGGCTACCAAAATCAGATGTAACACATGTGAGATTAAAGATGCTTGTTCCAGACTTTTGGAGGCAATGCACTTTCAATGACTTTAAAAGCAGTTGTGTATTTCTTGGATTTTTCTCCTTATCATGATTAGAGGGAAGAAATGCATCAAAATGCATCAAGGAGATAGGTCATTATTTAAAAGGTTGCATCCAGCTTCACAGCTCATCCAAGATTGACTAACACAGACTTTGAGCTGAAAATACTCCAGCACATCAAAATGGTGCATCATTAGCTCCTGCTAGCCAAAGAAAGAAATGCTTTTAAAGGGCAATGTTAAATGCTCACATCACGCCTTCAGAGGTTACTGGCCTAGCGCCTTTGAAACAAGTAAAGAATGGTAATGCAATATTTGCAGTGTTCAGTTTAGGAGTGGTGTAATAAGTGCTTATGCCATACACCCTTTTTTCACTGCTCCTGCTTGAACAATAAAGAAAAAAGGGAGATAAAGCTCAAACGTACTCTGGAGATTAGAGGTTGATGGGAGATAGTCCGACATACCTATAATTAGATATTTCTTATACCTTAATATCAAGGAGTTTTGTTCAAAACAAAGACAGAGGATTGAATATTTAGGCAAAACTCTCCCAACACAAGCTTTTCATTCCATTGAGGAACATGGTTTATTCATGCCTTAGAACAGCTTTTTCCTCACTTCCACTCATAGTGCAACAACTTACTGCTCTCTCTACAGGATGGTTATTTTCCAAAAGACTTTCCCTTTTGGAGAGAAAAAAACCTATGCTGAATGATATTAACTAGGTGAGAAAGGATGCCTTGAATGGAGGGAATGAAAACTCTGCTGCCTCTAAGGTAAGTTTTACCTACAAGTTGTCTCTTTACTTATATGTTTAAAAGAAAAGGGGGGGAGGGGAGCGCCTAAACGTTGACACTGAAGTATCCAGGCTACAAAAAAGGAGAAACAATAGCACTTCAGTATTTTTTTTTTCAATCTTATACTTAGGAATTTCTTGTCAAAAGGACTCACCTATAGATCAGTTGAATTCAATGGGAGCCCAATACTAAGTGAGGCAAATGAATGCTGAGAATTGTCTAGCGCAGTTAGTATAAGGTATCCTGTAATGCATTTTTACAACTTGGTCTACCATATAATCTTTTTGCTAATTGTTTACACTGATATGATCAAACCTCTTATGGTGTTAAACGATAGTGAAATTAATATTGGGCTTTTTAAAGCCACCAACAAAATAGAAATTATCTTTATTTTCTAAATAAATACTAGAGTATAAGTAGGCAATTTAGCACCTAATATTTAGACAAAATTCATAGGTAAATAGTAATATGAAAAAAAAAATGTCAGTGAGATTTCACTAGGGTTGCCAGGCATCTGGTTTTTGACCGGAATGCCTGGTCGAAAAGGGACCTTGGGAGCTCTGGTCGGCACTGCCAACCAGGCCATTAAAAGTACAGTCAGCAGCGCAGCAGGGCCCCAGGGCTAAGGCAGGCTGCCTGCCTGCCCTGGCTCTGTGCGACTTCCAGAAGCAGCTGCCGGGTCCCTGTTGCCCTTAGTGCATGGGTAGCCAGATAGGTTCCACGCGCAGCCCCTACCTCAAGAGCCGGCTCCACAGCTCCCATTGGCCGGGAACCGTGACCAATGGGAGCTGCGGGGACAGCACTTGTGAGCACGAGGGCAGCGTGCAGAGCCTCCCTGATTGCCCATGCACCTACGGGCTTCAGGGACCTGGCGGCCACTTCCTGGGACCTGTGTTAAGCGCCACTGGAACCCTGCACCCCCTCCCGCATCCCAACCCCTTGCCCCAGCCTGAAGTCCCCCCCCCCCCCCAGCACCCATATTCCCTCCTGGACCCCGCACCCCCCCACACATACAAAACCCCTGCTCCTGCCCTGAGCCCCCTCCTGCACCCAAACCCCTCATCCCCGGCCCCACCCAGAGCCCAAACCCCCAGCCCAGAGACTATACGCCCCCCGCACCTTAACACCCCACCCTGGCCCGGAGCCCTCTCTCACACCCCAAACGCCTCCTTTCTGGCCCCACCCCAGAGCCCACACCCCCATCCGGAGCCCTAACCCTCTGCCCCAGCCCAGTGAAAGTGAGTGAGCAGAGGAGAGTGAACAACAGAGGGAGGGGGGATGGAGCGAGCGGGGGTGGGGCCTCGGAGAAGGGGCAGGGCCTCAGGGAAAGGGCGGGGTGTCTGGTTTTGTGCCATTAGAAAGTTGGCAACCCTAGATTTCCCATGTCTATTTCTGAAAGCTCTTTGCCACTGTTAATTCTTTTCTGATACATAAGGCTGTTTTTAAAAAAATGTGTGCATACAGAAGGGCTGTTCTCAGCATGCTGGAAAAACAGTTCCAATATTTGAGAGAGCTTCATTGTAGAATAAATTCGTGGAGGTTAAGTCCATTAATGGTTATTAGCCAGGATGGGTAAGGAATGGTGTCCCTAGCCTCTGTTGTCAGAGGGTGGAGATGGATGGCAGGAGAGAGATCACTTGATCATTACCTGTTAGGTTCACTCCCTCTGGGGCACCTGGCATTGGCCACTGTCGGTAGACAGGATACTGGGCTGGATGGACCTTTGGTCTGACCCAGTATGGCCATTCTTATGTTCCTATGTTCTTATGTAGTAAACAATTAAGCCCAGATGACTGAAGGAACTTTGCCTTGAAACACAATTTTTCCTTTTTTCTTAAAAGCAGCTTCCAGAATCAGTGATAGGCCCAAACAAAAACTTCAGTTCAATACATTCTTCATCTTTGGAGATGTTCAAAAACAGGAACCCAGAGCTGGATCCAAATTTGCAAGTTGCACCCATCTTTATAATGGAATAGGCCAGTCCAAATCCCCAGAGCCACCCACCATCGAACTTTCAAAAGGTAGGAATCCACATTGAGTTCTGATTTTTGCATGGTCAGTTTCTTACTCTCCAAAGGGGAAGGATGTCCAAAGGTTAGGGCACTAGTCTAGGACTTGGGAGACCTAGTCCAATTCCTTTCTCCACCAGACTTCACATGTGACCTTGGACAAGTCACAGTGTCTCTCTGTGCCTCAGTTCTCCATCTGTAAAATGGGAATAATAATCCTTCTCTATCTCACACAGATGGTGATGATAATAAATATATTAAAGATTGCAAAGTGTTCAGATATGATAATGGGAACCACATAAAAGTTAGCTTTCTATCTACGTTAAGACTTATTCAAAGAATGAAGCAGCTGTAAAGTAGCAGCATTTTCAAATTACAAAGAAGAAATGCCCACAATTGGTGAGTGTTATTGTGAGAAATTACCACCACCTGTTGGTGAAATCATAGGACTAAAAATGACTTTCTAATTTAAACAGTACCAAACAAGAGCATGATGGAAGTGGGAGGGATAGCTCAGTGGTTTGAGCATTGGCCTGCTAAACCCAGGGTTGTGAGTTCAACCCTTGAGGGGGCCACCTAGGGATCTGGGGCAAAATCAGTACTTGGTCCTGCTAGTGAAGGCAGGGGGCTGGACTCGATGACCTTTCAGGGTCTCTTCCAGTTCTATGAGATAGGTATATCTCCATATATTATTATTATTATTAAGTGACTAAATAATGTTCTATTTTTAATCATTCCAAGCTAAGGTGTGTGTACTTGTGAATTTTTGGTTAAATTTTCTTATTTTTTGCTGAGTTTTTAAATAAAAAAACATAGTATGTAAAATACTGGAAAAAGCTAGGTGTTTTCATATACGGACCAGGTTATGCTCCAGGAGACAGTGATTCTGCTATGGTATTAATCTTAACCTTCTGACGTGATCATGGTAAATCACTCTATGGTTCTGCTTGATTATTTCACTATTTGATTCTGTCTGAATTTTTAATTCAATAAAAACTTTGAAGAAGCTCATTATCAGGGCTCCATGAAATGACTGGTGAGAATTACTTCAGTTATTTTGAAACAGTACTGGAGATCAGGGAAAGTAATTGCATTCATAACAGAATACCCAGACAGAGAAAAAACAAGATTTGATGAACAGAGGTCACACCTTTAAAAATGTTTCGTTTCCCTTGTAGCTAAATAATTTTGCTAAAGCATGCTATCTTAGTGATTTGTACTGCTGCCTATGCCTATAGTATCTGAGCATTTTCCATATTAATTAGATTGGCAGTCTAGTAGGTTTCTAGGAGCTTCAGAAGTCTGTGGGTCCTCTCTCATTTTGGATTATAAAATGCTGTTTGTGATAAGGTTTTTTGGGGAAATAAGGGGAATAGTTAGTAAGAATGTAAGTCTGGCTATGGTGGAAAGTTTTTATTAACAGTGTGATGAATTGGGGCTCTGTCTGTACACCTTTTGAACTGTGGTAGACATTGTGAAGTTGTATATAAAAAACTGCTGTATCATGAATGCCTAAGTGTCTGTGGCTCCACCATTGCTGACAGGTCCTGTAGCAAGGACACACCAGAGAGAGACAATGGGGAATATAATAATAATAATTGGAGATATACCAATCTCCTAGAACTGGAAGGGACCTTGAAAAGTCATCGAGTCCAGCCCCCTGCCTTCACTAGCAGGACCAATTTTTGCCCCAGATCCCTAAGTGGCCCCCCTCAAGGATTGAACTCACAATCCTGGGTTTAGCAGGCCAATGCTCAAACCACTGAGCTATCCCTCCCCCTCGGTTAACATTTAAGGTTAACAATGATACTTTAACCACAATAAAGTTATGCTAAAAAGCATTTGCACCCTTGGAAAACCAATATTATCTTACCCCTGTGGAGAAAGGGGGTAAAGGTAGGAGCAGTGGAAAGTCACCCAAAGGAGAGAACAAAGGAAGCCAGGGAGATACACAGGAAGAGAGGGAGAGGGAGAGGGAGACAGAAAGAGAAAGCGAAGGGCAGAGAGATAAAGGTCACACGAGCTGGGAAAGGAGCTCCATGAGGGAAAAACCACACAGCATGTAACAACCCATAGAAGGCAGGGGACACCTTGCCTGCCTGCCATCCATGACACAGATGGTCCCTATGGACTGTCAGGGGAAGGTGAACTAGAGAGGGGAATTGTATGTAGTATTTATTGTTTTATATGATCTGTATTCTCCTGTGCTTTACATGATTAAGTAAAAGAGCAACTTGTGTTAGACTCAGGGCAAAGTCTTTCTATATATGTATTAATTGCTTCCCAGCTACTGCAAGAGAGAGTTAAACAATTAAACCAGAAACTTCACACCTTTGGTACAGAGGTCCAGGACAAGGTTTGTTTAACTAACCGGGGTATCTTGGGGGTAAGCGCTGATTGTGGGTATCTAAGGAAATTAGGTTGATAAGCTACATTTCTGAAAAAGGGGAGCAGACAGATTCAGTGCCCAGAAAATGTGCCAAAGACGCAAAGGAAAGAAAACAGTGCTACAGCTTGGTGAGGCTCCAGAAAGGTCCCCTCACAGCAGTCTGGTAAGTGGCTAGAAAGAGAGACACTGGCCAAATCTGAGAGACAGAGCAAATTGGCATTCCCTATGCACTCTTTACATTAAGTACAGGGTAGCATAGGACCATGGTTCCCAAATTTTTTAGTACTGCAGTTCCCTCAAAGATATTTTAAAACTGTGTGGCTTCCCACAACCCAATATTTACTGACTCAGAACACTAGTAGTTTCAAGAGTTCAGGCCCTAGTGTTTGCATGGTATCGCAACTTTATTCAATTACATACATTTTTTAAAATTATATAATCTGATCATATCTGGGTTTTTAAAACTATAATTTGAAAATATGGATTTTTTTTTGGTGTGTTCAGCCAAAGTCTAAGATCTTGGTGAGAAGAATAAGCATGTTTTGAACTGCATAGTTACACAATGTTTGGTTGAATGTGTGATAGGGCCAGATGTAAGTTATTTTCCATGATGAAATCATTTCTATGTGGTGTTTTTACAGAAATCATTGCTGAAAACTGCACTGTCAGAGATAAGTGGAAGCAAATGGAAGCAGCACTTTCATAGCTTCATCCATGAGTGCTTCATACTCTCCTTTAACAAAAATTCAAAATTCCTAGTTTATTAGAAACCTGGTTTTCAGCATGTGATCACTTGACAATTTTAAGAGATTTTTCTAAGGCAAGATACGTATGGTTGGAACGAAGTCAGCTGTTACCAAGAATAGGCTTTGGATCCAATCGATTGGATTCATTAATGTTCAACTTCAGGAAAATACTAAGAAAAATGGAAATACAATCCAGACAAATGAGTTAATATTTGTTTTTTAATAGTATTTTGATTGCTTTAACTCTGTTCTTTTAAAAAGTCTGGTAACACTGGAAAGAACTCGGTAACTCCCTTTTCAATGTAGTATCTCCAAAGACAAAGTTTCTTCATGAATCCCCCCTTTTTCTCTTTTATATCTAGTATATTTGTATTCATACCTTAAAGTGTTAGGTTCAGTGCATTCAATTTGCCAAATATGTCTACCAGGTAGCTAATGTAGTGAAGATTTAAATTTCAGAAAGTGATTATATACAGTACTGTATTAAGATATATTTTCATATTAAAGATTATAAAGATTAGACCTAGGGATTCTGATTTTTTATTTTAAACAATAAGCACTTGGAAAACACCTCTGGATAAAAAATAAATAAATCAGTATTTATCCAATAAACACCAAAAATAGTTGTATATATGGTTATGTTTACACAGGGTTTAAAAAAAACAACCCTCAGTTAGCCCAGGTCAGCTGACTCAGGCTCCGGGGCTGAAAAATTGCTACACAGACGTTCAGGCATGGCCTGGAGCCTGACCCCCTGGGAACCTCCAAGGGCGCGCTGGAACCTAAGCCAGAACATCTACTGAGCAATTTTTAGCCTTACAGCAAAGCCCCACGAGTCCAAGTCAGTTGACCAAGGGCAGCTGCGGCTGTGCCGCAGGGCTTTTATCCCCATGTAGATGTACTCTGAGCTTATCTACACAGAGCACACTACGGGAGTGGGATTTCTAAAGCTCAGTAACATGTTGCAAATTAATTGGTCCATGTAGACCCTGAGGGTGCGCACTAAAGGTTCCCTAGTGCACTCTATCATCATGCTATTTGAAACAGTACTACATTAAGGCACACTAGGGAACATTACAAAGAGAGTGCTCATTAAATCCTGATTTTTGGGCATCTACATAGAACTCAAAAATTGCTAAGAATAATACACCACCCTCCCCACCCGAAATGAAATTAATAACCCTGAAAAACAGAAGGCCTAGTTATACCTCAGAGTTTCTTGGATACCACTTTTCATTTATAGATCCCCAAACTTAAAATGTTTCTTTTTAAATACGTAATGATATATTCACCCCCATTCTACACACGGGGGAATCTGAGGAAGCAAGAGGTAAAATAAGTTATCCTGAGTCTCACAAGTCAGTGACTGAGCCAGGAACAGAACCCCAGGTTCCTGGCTCTCACACCAGTGCCCTACCCACTGGGCTAGCTTCCCTACCACAGCCAAATATTTATCAGGGATTAGCTCCCATACTGCTAAATGGAAGAACTGGGGTTATTTAATTTGACTGTCTCACCAGCACACCATTCTCTCAGATTATCACGTCTCTTTGTGTCAATGTGTATGCCATTTCTTCTGCATTAATCATCGAAGGAGGAATCTACAGTCTCAAGGCATACAGTATGCACAAAGTTAATTTAGTGTTTAATTAATTCCTCTTTACATAACAATGCTTGTTAATCTAATTAGAATTTCAAACTATGTATATATTTGCATATTTATTCATGATCAAAAAGAAACAATATAATAGGAGGTTTTTAGGTGCATCGTTTCTTGGACTCAATTAAAAAGTGAAGATACAATTGTTGTGATGCTGAACATACTGAACCTTATTTATCACACTGAATATATTAATTACTGATCATTTTCATGTCCCATCTTTATGTGAGTAGAATTTAACTACAAACTAGTTACCTTGTAGCATAAACTCTTAACATCTTCACACTTCCTATTTTAACAGTTCTCAAACAGTGGTCTGTAGAGCACTGATGAGTTCCATACAGCTGGCTGGTCTCACGGCATTGCCTCGCCTTCTGGTCTCCAGATGGTAAATCATCTTAAAAGAAGCTAAAAACACATTAACTTTACTAATTTTATTTTTTCATATAAGCAAGTATTGTGGTTGCCCCAGGGAATCATTAATCTGCTTGGAGATTCCACATGCAACAGAAGTCAGAAAATATTGGAGGTGAACCCAGGCCTATGTGGCTGGTGTGAAGCTGAAGGTTTTGGTTTTGTAGAACATTGAGCCATGTTCCAGTAGGAGAAGGGGCTGTACAAATGGGATGACCTGCATATCATACGGAGGCGGACTAATCTTCTTGGATGGAGACTATCTAGAATCATAGAACCATAGGGGTTAGAAGGGACCACAAGGGTCATCTAGCCTGACCCCCTGCCAAGATGCAGGATTTGTTGTGTCTAAACCATCCAAGATAGATGGCTATCCAGCCTCCTTTTGAAAACCTCTGTTTTTTTGCACTTGGGTGGTGGCAGCATCTACCCATCCAAGGTCAGAGAGAAGCTGTAACCTTGGGAGTTTAATACAAGCCTGGAGTGGCCAGTATTAATTTTTAGAATCCTTGCGGGCCCCCACCTTCTGCACTCGACGTGCCAGAGTGGGGAATCAGACTTGACAAATGCCAATTGTGGAGACTTTTGCAACCTGCACACAATTCTAATAAGAATGAATTGAAGGAATTAGGTAAAATGTGAAGCAGTTATCCACATGTCGCCCATATCAAATACCCTGAATAACCCATTTCCTGTTATCATAAAATCATATTTAAATGCCAGCATAAAGATGAATACAAGAGAGGGCAGTTTAGTGCTTGTAGCAATATTAAATCACCCATGAAAAATTCTGAAAATAGACTAGTTTGTAGGATATGGGCATAATTAGTAATTCATAACAGATTGTTACTCAAAATACACAAACAGAAAGAAACAATGTGATAAATTATACAAAACTCATCCTACTGAGGCTGAAGAGATCAAGATAGAAAATTAATGACAATTTATCAGTAAGGAGCAGACAAAGGTTTTCACAAGCTTGGAATATCAACTACAATGCTAAATACATCCTGGTCACTCCATGAATCATTTAGAAATGAAAGGCCATGATGTAGGCAGCTCTTTTGGCTATTTATCTGTCAATCAATCAGCGTAAGTGTGACACAAAGTGCTTCATTAAATATGCATGTTAAAAAAAGATGGAGCCCAGAGAATAGCAAGATGTTTAAGGCCGCATTCTGCCCTCATGATGGCAATAATCATGTAACAGAACAGAATTTGCCCTAGCACACCCAGGAACACATCAAGCCCCAATGTCACTTTCATTTTTCTATGCCAGTTATATTATTGCCAAGGTATATTAATAATGCTAATCCTGAAATGAATTGCTTGGTAATGCCAAACTCAATAGCCATGGAGTCACAGATACTTCACTGTCTTCCATTTGTTTTTAAAAAATCCCAAAGTTGGATAATTTCATGCCAAAATTAATAGATTATTTAATCTTAGTCTAACTCCAAAGACTTCAAAACAGTCTCAAAAGCTTCTTAAAGACCTTGATTCATCAAGGAGTAGCTCACTTATCTGAGCACACTTTTATAACTGGTGGCATAGCACACTATTATTTCAAAGCTTCACAAACAGAAAGAAGCTCTTGAAACCTAGCTATAAATTTTATTAGAACATTCTGATTCTGAAGCAATCTTATGATGGCTATTAAGTGTCAGCTGAGTTGTACCTTTACAACCGTTAAAAAAATTGAGCTAAATTTTGTTGTCTTTCCAACCTTCACTAAAAGGTATTCCTTTGAATATTTTGAGCACTGCACGGTTAAGAATCTTGCAGCCTAACTTGCTAAAAATGTACTGCACTGACTAGGAATTCCCATAAATTACATTGAAAATTCTTGTAATAATCTCAGCCACGGTTGAGAAACATCAAAACACCAGAATCTGATCACTGTGTTCATAATCAATTAGGCACTTACCAAAGGACACCAGAACTTTCAATGCAGGTTAAATGACCAATCACCTTAGCTGCTTTTGGAAACCAATGTAGAAAATTAAATAAAAATATTTGGGATTTTAAATTGACAAGAGCTAGGATTAAAATAATAAGCAATGTTGCATTGATATATGGGACTGGAAGTGAAGAATACTGAAACAGCTGGTGAATCTAAGCAAGCTAACCTATCTACCTAAGCCAGAAGTTGATAAAGATACTGAGAGTATGTTGACACTGCAACATAAGCCCAGACTCAGACTCCAGCTCAAGCCCAGACTCCCCTTCCATCTTCACATAAATCTGTTTGATTCAGGCCAGTAAACCCTCAAGACCCAAGCCCTAGAACCCAGCATAGGGAGGTGGATGTGAGCCCAACTCCCATCAGGACTCGGGTCAAAACTGCATCATTTTGAAGCATGGACACAACTTGGACCTGGATCCCAAGATTCATGTCCTGAGAGTCTGCCCAAACTATCCCACAATAACATGGGCCAGAGTTACTTGGCCTTTCTATCCCAGTACTAGCCAATCGACTTCCAGGAAACAGAAGCAACCTGGCAGGTTCAAGTACAGCTGCTCAGCATTTAACCCCCCCATTTCAGTCTGACTGCTCAACTGCAAACAGAGTGAGCCATCTCCTGCATATACTATGGCCACTGAGAAGAAGTTATCCTTTGCCAAACATGCTGTTATCTAGTCACAGAACCCTAGTTAGGTTTTGATAACTCTCTGGTGCAAGGCAAGCAAGAGATTTGATTTCAATAAGAGAACCAGAAATGACCATGCATACCATGCTGGCAGTACTGGGGCTCACCAAAATGGTGACCAGTGCAGGAAGCGGAGTGAGTGGATCAAAAGTGACTACAGGAAAGCTGAGAATGAGAACCGCACCTCTGGGAACTCCCTGTCATCCTGTCCCTTTTATGAGAACTTTGACCAAGTGTTGGGTTGTACACTGAGCCCCCAGCAGTTCACAATAGACTGATCAGCTGGGATAGCAACCTTCTGATCCCTCATTCTAGCATAGCACTAGAAGGGAGCCAGCAGCTGCCAGATTGGGCTAGTGAAGTGACTCTTGTGCTCACACTGGTCCCCGAGGAGGCCTAGCTGCCAGAGCAGCTGCACCATATCTTGAGTCCATTCTCGGTAGAGCTACTTGATGACACCCTGTAGGGGCAGCCCACTGTGGAACCGGCAGCAGAAACAGAAGGGGCAGAAGTAACTCCAGAGCCTGGTAAGTCTCCAAGTCTCCATGGCTCCATGTCTGTTACTGTTAAACGAATAGGAGGAATTTTTGGTTTATGACCTGTCATAAACAGATAGTTAAGGGTTAATGCCTCTTTTACCTGTAAAAGGTTAAGAAGTTCACCTAGCCTAGCTGACACCTGACCAAAGGAACCAATGGGGGGGACAAGATGTTTAAAAAAGTAAGGAGGGAAGTTCCCTTTGTCTTGGTTCAGTTTCAGTTCTGGCCGGAGAGGAAAAGGAATCAGGAATCAAACAGGGTAGAGAGTATTTAGTGAAGGAATTAGCTTATGTTTATTTTCTGTTTGTAACTTGTCTTGGGCATTATAGGTATAATCAAATTGGCTATTTTTTGATGTACTAAGGGTTTTGCCCAGGGGAACATCCTCTGTGTTTTAAATCTGTTGTCTGTGAGATCAGCTTGTATGCTGATCCCAGAGGTTTTTCTTTTACCTTTCTTTTCTTTAATTAAAAGCCTTCTTTTTAGAAACCTAATTAATTTTTCCTTGTTTTAAAATCCAAAGGGGTTGGATCTGGGCTCACCAGGAATTGGTGGGGGAAAGGAGGGGGGATGGTTAATTTCTCCTTGTTTTAAGATCCAAGGGTTTTGGGTCAGTGTTCACCAGGGAATTGGTGGAGGAGTCTCTCAAACTACCCAGGGAAGGGTTATAGTACTTGGGAGGGAAAGATTTTGGGAGAGAAGACTGAGTTTCCCAAATGACTCAAATATTTGGGTGGTGGCAGCATACTGATCTAAGCTGGTAATTAAGCTTATGAGTTCCCATGCAGGTCCCCACATTTGTACCCTAAAGTTCAGAGTGGGGGTGAAACCTATGACATGGTGGCAGAAGTGGGATATTGAAAAGGAACCAAGACAGATTTTTTTTTCTCTCTCCTTGGAGATGCTGGGGAAACAGTGAAGGAGAGATACAGATCTTATCTTTTAACCTGAAGGCAAACAGGTTACGTTTTTCTAACAAGGGCTTTTTGTTAGAAGAAAGGTTCCCAGCTGTGAACAGCTGGAAGGAAATTAGCATATTGCCAGACAAGTTACAAAACCAGTTGTCCTTGTTTTTTTCTTACTCCGAGTGGTCATGTTCCAATAACAAAGAAATTTACAAGCTGGGTTGTTGTTTTTCTACCTCTCAAACAAAGATAGCTAGGGGAGACCAGAAAAGGAACACTGAATACTGTGGAAGTCTCTGGTAACTAAGCAACCCTGAGCTGGGGCATCCCAGTCAGTGAACTGCAGGGGGGTGTGGCCCAGAAGAAGAAAGCAGGAAAATGACTAGCAGTAAAATAGCCAACAAGCTCAAGCTAGCTAGACTGGAAGCAACAGAGAAAAAACCCAAACATAAAAGATGGCTAGAACTAAGACAATTAAAAATTAATGCAGAAAAGGCAAGGGAAGAGGCTGCCCACAAGAGAGCTATGGAGGCAGAGACAGCAAGGGTGGAGGCAGAGGGAGCTGCCCACAAAAAAGCTATGGAGGCAGAGACAGCAAGGGTGGAGGCAGAGGAAGCTTCCCACAAAAGAGCTATGGAGGTAGAGACAGCAAGGGTGGAGGCAGAAAAAGTCAGGGAAGAAACTGCCCACAAGAGGGCTATAGAGGCCCAGAGGGAGGCCCAGAAACATGAACTGGCTGTTATGAAGTTGAAGAGACAAAATCCTCCACCTGCTGGCTCCACTTCCCCAAAAATCCATAAATGGGAGCGACTATGTCCACAGTATAACAAGTCCGGTGATATTGCTAAATATTTCCTCACCTTTGAGAGACTATGCACTCTCCATACCATTCCTAAAGAACAAAAGATGACCACATTGGTAGCCAAATTGACTGGAAGAGCTCTGGATGTATTCAACAAGATGCCTATTGGGGAGGCTTCTGACTATGGTAAATTTAAGGATTTGGTTTTAAAGCAATTTCAAGTTACACCTGACACTTACAGAGTCAAATTTAAAACCCTTCAAAGAGGGCTTGGACTAAGTAATACAGCTTATGCACACCAGATAAAGGATCTGTTAAAAAAATGGGTCAACGGCAGGGGTGTAACTACATTTAAAGAAATGATTGATTTAATAACTCAGGAACAATTCCTGAATATAACCAAGGATCATATTAAACAGTGGTTATGGGATAAGAAAATGAACTCAGTCAAAAGTCTTGCTTCTTACACTGATCAATACGAACAGTCCCAGGCCGCCAGTGAGGCGGGGAAAATCAACACAACACGGGTGGAGGGAGCAGAGGGAAAACCTCAAGCCACACCCTACCACCAGGGGCAGCCCAAGGCCCCACCTACATCCCAAGATAAACCCCAAACTCCTTATCGTCACCCCACACCAGTCTCCAGCAACCCACCTCGCCCCGGTAATACTTTAGCAGGCCGATGTTTTAAATGTAATGAACTGGGATATATAAAGGCCCACTGCCCCAAGAACCCCAACCGATTACAGTTCATTACACCACAATCACACCAAAGATCCCCAGGCCCAGATGCCTCTCAAATCCCCTTGAAGCGAAGGGAAACCTTGAAAGTGGGCGAAAAGGAGGTTATCGCGTGGAGGGACACTGGAGCACAAGTGTCAACTATCCACCAATCCCTAGTGGACCCCAGATTCATCAACCCAGAGGCGCCGGTAACAATCCAACCCTTCATGTCAAACTCTTTANAAACTGGCAGAAGCAGCAGATAATCCTACCCAAGAGGCTCAGCCAAAGCCTGAAATACCACATAGTGCACCAGCGGAGAGCGGTTCACAGTCAACGGAAACAACCCCATCACCTGCACCGCTTCCAGAGGGACCAAGCCCAAGTCCACAGTCCAAGGACGAACTGATGTCTCCAGCATCAAGAAAACAGTTCCAGGCCGAGCAGAAAGCAGATAGCCTCCAAAAAGCTTGGGTGGCGGCACAGAGCATACCATCGCCTCTCAGCTCTTCTAACCGATCCCGGGTTGTTGTAGAACAAGGACTTTTATACAAGGAGACTCTTTCTGGTGGACACCAGGAAAACTGGCATCCTCAACAACAGTTGGTAGTTCCAACTAAGTACCGGGTAAAGCTCTTAAGCTTAGCCCATGATCATCCTAGTGGCCATTCTGGGGTAAACAAAACCAAAGATCGGTTGGGGAAGTCCTTCCACTGGAAGGAAATGGGCAAGGATGTTGCTAATTATGTTCGGTCTTGTAAGGTGTGCCAACGAGTGGAAAAACCCCAAGACCAGGTCAAAGCCCCTCTCCAGTCACTTCCCATAATTAAGGTTCCCTTTCAGCAAGTAGCTGTGAATATTCTGGGTCCTTTCCCAAAAAAGACACCCAAAGGAAAACAATACATACTAACTTTCATGGATTTTGCCACCTGATGGCCAGAAGCAGTACCTTTAAGCAACACCTGGGCTAAAAGTGTGTGCCAGGCATTAGCAGACATTTTTGCCAGGGTAGGTTGGCCCTCCAACATCCTTACCGATTCGGGAACAAATTTCTTGGCAGGGACCATAAAAAGCCTGTGGGAAGCTCATGGGGTAAATCACTTGATTGCCACCCCGTACCACCATCAAACCAATGGCCTGGTGGAGAGGTTTAATGAAAATTTGGGGGCCATAATACCTAAATTCGTAAATAAACACTCCAATAATTGGGACCTAGTGTTGCAGCAGTTGCTTTTTGCCTACAGGGCTGTACCACATCCCAGTTTAGGGTTTTCACCTTTTAAACTTGTGTATGGCCGCAAGGTTAAGGGGCCATTACAGTTGGTGAAGCAGCAATGGGAGGGGTTTACGCCTTCTCCAGAAACTAACATTCTAGACTTTGTAAGCGACCTACAAAACACCCTCCAACACTCTTTAGCCATTGCTAAAGAAAACCTAGAGGATGCTCAGAAGAAGCAAAAGGCCTGGTATGATAAACATTCCAAAAAACGGTCCTTCAAAGTAGGAGACCAAGTCATGGTCTTAAAGGCGCTCCAGGCCCATAAAATGAAAGCGTCGTGGAAAGGGCCATTCATGGTCCAGGAACGCCTAGAAGCTGTTAACTATCTCATAGCATCCCCCACCTCAAATATAAAGCCTACGGTATACCATGTTAATTCTCTTAAGCCCTTTTATTCCAGAGAATTAAAAGTTTTCCAGTTTACAGCCCAGAAAACAGATGACGCAAAGTGGCCTAAAGGTGTCTACTACAAAAAAAAAAGTAACGGTGGCGTGGAAGAGGTGAACCTCTTCACGACCCTTGGACGTCTGCAGCGACAGCAAATCAAGGAGCTGTGCACTAGCTTTGCGCCAATGTTCTCAGCCACCCCAGGACGGACCAAACGGGCATACCACTCCATTGACACAGGTAATGCTCACCCCATTAAAACCCCACCCTACCGGGTGTCACCTCATGCCCAAACTGCTATAAAACAAAAGATCTAGAACATGCTACAAATGGGTATCATCCGCCCCTCTACCAGTGCATGGGCATCTCCAGTGGTTCTAGTTCCCAAACCAGATGGAAAAATACGCTTTTGCGTGGACTACCGTAAGCTAAATGCTGTAACTCGTCCCAACAACTATCCAATGGCATGCACCAATAAGCTATTGGAGAAATTGGGACATGCCCAATTCATCTCTACCTTAAACTTAACCAAGGGGCACTGGCAAGTACCGCTAAATAAACCCGCCAAGGAAAGGTCAGCCTTCGTCACCCATGCAGGGGTGTATAAATTTAATGTGCTCCCTTTCGGGCTGCAAAATGCACCCGCCACCTTCCAAAAACTTGTGGATGGTCTCCTAGCGGAATTGGGAGAATCTGCAGTTGCCTACCTCAATAATGTGGCCATTTTTTCTGATTCATGGGCAAAACACCTGAAGCACCTAAAACGGGTCTTCGAGCGCATCAGGCAGGCAGAACTAACTGTTAAGGCTAAAAAGTGTCAAATAGGCCTAAACAAAGTAACTTACCTTAAACACCAGGTGGGTCAAAAAACTATAAACCCCCTACAGGCCAAAGTAAATGCTATCCAAAAGTGGCCTCTCCCAAAGTCAAAAAACCAGGTCCAATCCTTCTTAGGCTTGGCCGAATATTACAGGCGATTTGTACCGCACTACAGCCAAATCGCTGCCCCACTAACAAACCTGACCAAAAAAACACAGCCAAATGCAGTTCAGTAAACTAAAAAGTGTCAAAAGGCCTTTAACCAGCTTAAGGCGACACTCATGTCTGACCCTGTGCTAAGGGCCCCAAACTTTAACAAACCATTCCTAGTAACCACAAATGCATCCAAGCGTGGTGTAAAAGCAGTTTTAATGCAAAAAAAACCAAATCAAAAATTCCATCCTGTCGTGTTTCTCAGCAAAAAACTGTCTAAAAAAAAAAGCCACTGGTCAATCTGCAAAAAAAAAGCGCTACGCCATTGTGTACGCGCTAAAAAAGCTATGCCCATACGTTTGGGGACGGCGTTTCCAACTACAAACCGACCATGCTGCACTAAAGTGGCTTCATACCCCCAAGAAAAATAACAAAAAACTTCTTCGGTGAAGTTTAATTCTCCAAAATTTTAATTTTAAAATTCAACACATTTCAGGAGCTTCTAACAAAGTGGCAAATGCACTCTCCTGGAAAAGTTTCCCAAAAGTAACTGGTTAAAATTGTCCTTAAAATGTAAAAAATCTTGTACTTTTTACATAATTAGTAGTATATGTAAAGGTGCATGTGTTTTATTAATCTGTTTATTCTAAAGTTCTAGGGAAAAAATCACAGCCAGTGCGGTCCAACACTGTCTGAGATTTGGGGGCCGTGTCATAAACAGATAGTTAAGGGTTAATGCCTCTTTTACCTGTAAAGGATTAAGAAGTTCACCTAGCCTAGCTGACACCTAACCAAAGAAACCAATGGGGGAACAAAATGTTTAAAAAAGTAAAAAGGGAAGTTCCCTTTGTCTTGGTTCAGTTTCAGTTCTGGCCGGAAAGGAAAAGAAATCAAAAATCAAACAGGGTAGTATTTAGTAAAAAAATTAGCTTATGTTTATTTTCTGTTTGTAACTTGTCTTGGGCATTATAGGTATAATCAAATTGGCTATTTTTTAATGTACTAAGGGTTTTGCCCAGGGGAACATCCTCTGTGTTTTAAATCTGTTGTCTGTGAGATCAGCTTGTATGCTATCTCCCAAAGGTTTTTCTTTTACCTTTCTTTTCTTTAATTAAAAGCCTTCTTTTTAGAAACCTAATTAATTTTTCCTTGTTTTAAAATCCAAAGGGGTTGGATCTGGGCTCACCAGGAATTGGTGGGGAAAAGGAGGGGGGATGGTTAATTTCTCCTTGTTTTAAGATCCAAGGGTTTTGGGTCAGTGTTCACCAGGGAATTGGTGGAGGAGTCTCTCAAACTACCCAGAAAAGGGTTATAGTACTTGGGAGGGAAAAATTTTGAAAGAAAAAACTAAGTTTCCCAAATAACTCAAATATTTGGGTGGTGGCAGCATACTAATCTAAGCTGGTAATTAAGCTTATAAATTCCCATGCAGGTCCCCACATTTGTACCCTAAAGTTCAAAGTGGGGGTAAAACCTATAACATGACCCAATGCAAATTTTATTACAAGCCACTGGTAGTAGCATGTGTCTGCTAATGGAGGAATGCACACCGTGTCTTGGTGTCACCCCTCAATATACACACATGCTACCACATGGAATTCAAAATGGAGACCAGGAAGGGCAAACAACAAGTAAACAAGTATTTAAAATTACATTTTTACCATAAATTCACACCTTCTTACAAAGATGTGCTGGAGCATTAAAAGCAAGAACCTTATATTGCCTTCAGTTTTAGTACATAGCATCACACAAATCGACCATGCCACAGTGTAACAAGCAACCTGCAAACAGTAAACTGCACAGGAGGAAGAGGGAATCAAAGCGCAAGGATGACTAATTCACTGTCTGAAATACGGCAGGCAGGTGTATATGCAGTCCAGAAGTGTGCCGGGGAAGAGAGGGTTGGTTGTGCAGTTTTTTAAGAGTCTTATCTTGAGTGTTTGCATGTAGTTAGGGCCCTTCATTTTCAGTATTTATTGTCAAAATTAGTGCAAAAAAACTATTCATAATTTTTATGGGTAAATATCAGGGTTTATTTTGGTGGATGGAAAGACGGGGGAAATGTATTCAGTAGATTAATGCTTTGAATTCTGTTCATCAATGTGGTTTGCTGCAGAACTAAAACAGAACTCAATACACAATGCCACCTCTGAGTTTAAGAAAACAATACATCTCTAAACCCCAAATAAAACTTTTCATTTGAATAAATAGTTTCCTGTTATAGACTTAGAACTATTAGCCTATAAATATTTACATTTAATAATTGGGCCACATCATTTGCCGTGTATACACTCAACTTTGTCCTTTTCTCCGCCTTTTATTTTTTTAAACTTTTGAATACACCACTACCTCAATATAACGCCACCCGATAGAACACGAATTTGGATATAACGCGGTAAAGCGGTGCTCCAGAGGGGCGGGGCTGCGCACTCCAGTGGATCAATGCAAGTCGAATATAACGCGGTTTCACCTATAACGCGGTAAGATTTTTTGGCTCCCGAGGACAGCATTATATGGAGGTAGAGGTGTACTTCCTTGTTTTCTGAAACTTATTCCAACCAATCTACTCTCACCAATCTACTAGAATTCTTTGAGGGGGGTCAACAAGCATGTGGACAAGGGGGATCCAGTGGATATAGTGTACTTAGATTTTCAGAAAGCCTTTGACAAGGTCCCTCACCAAAGGCACTTAAGCAAAGTAAGTTGTCATAGGATAAGAAGGAAGGTCCTCTCATGGCTTGGTAACAGGTTAAAAGATAAGAAACAATAGGTAGGAATAAATGGTCAGTTTTCCGAATGGAGAGAGGTAAATAGTGGTGTCCCCCAGGGGTCTATACTGGGACCAGTCTTATTCAACATATTCATAAATGATCTGGAAAAAGGGGTAAGCAGTGAAGTGGCAAAATTTGCAGATGATACAAAACTACTCAAGATAGTTAAGTCCCAAGCAAACTGCGAAGAGCTACAAAAGGATCTCACAAAACTGAGTGACTGGGCAACAAAATGGCAGATGAAATTCAATGTTGAAATATGCAAAGTAATGCACATTGGAAAACATCATCCCAATGATACATATAAAATGATGGGGTCTAAATTAGCTGTTACCAATCAAGAAAGAGATCTGTGGATAGTTCTCTGAAAACATCCACTCAATGTGCAGCGGCAGTCAAAAAGCTGAACAGAATGTTGGGAATCATTAAAGGGATAGATAATAAGACAGAAAATATCATATTGCCTCTATATAAATCCATGGTACACCCACATCTTGAATACTGCGTGCAGATGTGGTCGCCCCATATCAAAAAAGGTACATTGGAATTGGAAAAGGTTCAGAAAAGGGCAACAAAAATGATTAGGTGTGTATGGAATGACTGCTATATGAGGAGAGATTAATAAGACTGGGACTTTTCAGCTTGGAAAAGAGACGATTAAGGGGGGGATATGATAGAGGGCTATAAAATCATGACTGGTGTGGAGAAAGTAAATAAGGAAGTGTTATTTACTCCTTCTCATAACACAAGAATTAGGGGTCACCAAATGAAATTAATAGGTAGCAGGTTTAGAGCAAAAAAATCAAGTATTTTTTTCCACACACAACGCACAGTCAACCTGTGGAACGCCTTGCCAGAGGATGTTCTGAAGGCCAAGATTATAACAGGATTCAAAAAAGAATTGGAAGATAGGTCCATCGATGGCTATTAGCCAGGATGGGCAGGGATGGTGTCCCTAACCTCTGTTTGCCAGAAGCTGGGAATGGGCGACAGGGGATAGATCACTTGATGATTACCTGTTCTGTTCATTCCCTCTGGGGCACCTGGCATTGGCTACTGTCAGAAGACAGGATACTGGGCTAGATGGACCTTTGGTCTGACCCAGTATGGCCGTTCTTATCTGAAATTAAAATTTCAAATGCCATTTCTGCTTGGTATTCTGATACAGATTTTTATTTTCTTCCCATTTTAGTGTGTCAGATCTTTAAACCATTATCTGCTAACAGCTTGAAATGTATATGTGATCGGTGTGAGATTCATCAGTACGTTCAGATGCGCACACACTTCAGAGCTTGCATGCATGCCTGTTTATTGTGTGTATCTTCTAGACTAACAAATAGCCTTACTTCAACAGGCAGCTTTGCATATACACACAGACTATGTAGTATCATAATACATATATCTCATGCAATGTACTGTATTTTCCTAATAAAATAAGTTATTTTTTATATATTTGAATGATACAAAAGTAGGGTGAAAATCAGAAAAAAAATGAATACTATTTGTAAAACCCTGGAATTTTTCGGTAAAAATCAGTTTAAACTGAAAATGAAGGGGCTTACATATAGTCCATAGACAGATGTAGTCAGAACAGGCTGTATCGTAAGCATAGAGAGGCAGTAATCCACATGGATGCTAGCACAGAATCCTGTTGATGCCCCTGAATTTTGACCTCATCATGCGTGCTGATAGCTGCAAACTTTTCCCATAGTAGGAACTCCAGATAGTCAGTCACACTTGGGAAAGGACGTATTTTCCCGGTGCTTCTCTATATGACACCAGGCACCACCATCACTGCATCACATCGTATAATGTGTATTTTGAAGAATAAAAAGACAACCATGATAAGGCACAACTGGGAAGTTGTATCCAAACACTGCCTCAATACACCTTTCCAAACTCATCCGTAATGAAAAATCCACAGTTCATGTCGCACAAACCACAATTCCCTCTTCATTGTATAAGCAGTCCTCTCATCCATAACTAAAAACTCATGACAATCACATCCTCCCATTTGTAGCGTACAGTGACTGTACTGCATTTACTGTTAACATTGCTGTACAAATACATTCATAAACGTAATATTTTCCCTTTTCCATTGGTCCATGTAAGTCCATAACTTGCACATAGGCATGCCTGATTTCTGTTGCCTGTGTGCATCTTGCTCCAGCTGTGACAGGTGCACTTTCTGGCAATCCATTACTGTCATGGGTGCACTCAGGGCAAATGGCTCACCTTTAGCGTCACAAAGATTGTGAAGAGCACAGCAAACTGCTGTATTGTGGACAGCATTGATGACACTGGCATCCAAACTGTTCTATAAACAGCACCAGTGGGATTTCAATCTGCCAAACGCACATTCAATTACCATTTTAACACCTACTGAGTGTGTAATTAAACCTTCTCTTGACAGGACCTCTGAGATCAGGATACAGTTTCATAAGCCAAGGCAAAAGTGGGTACCATGGTGTCCCCTACAGTAATACTGGGGACAGTTACACCATTTATGACAATATCATTTGGTGGGAACAGGTGTCCCAGCCTGTCCATGAACGTAGATTCCTGATTGGCAGAAACCCTGGCATCATGAACTTTTCCATGCAGCCCAGGTTGGCATCTATAAATCAGTCTCTGTGGTCTACAAGGGCCTACATAACAATGGACTTGTATCCTTTGCAGTTTATGTACTCCTGCTCCTTGGGGAGAGCAAACTCTGCGCCCCAGCACAGTTGGGAAATCCCATTCTCTCAAAACCAGAAATTACTTCAGTGACATTGTTTATACTGGGGTGGGCAAACTACAGCACGCGGGATGGATCTGGCCCACGAGCCGTTTTAAGCTGGCCCGCGAATCGCACCACGCGGCTCGGCCCTGCTCCGGCGCTCCAGCCGGAGCGCAGGGTCGGGGGCCGCACCATGCAGCTCCCAGAAGCCGCGTCTTGGCCCTGCTCTGGCTCCTACGCACTCCAATGGGAGCTGCAGGGGCGGTGCCTGCGGATGGGGCAGCGTGCAGAGCCACCTGACCACGCCTCCGCGTAGGAGCCGGAGAAGGGACATGCCACTGCTTCCGAGAGCGGCTTGCGGTAAGTGCTGCTCGGAGCCTGCACTCCCTGAGCCTCTCCCCCTGCCCGAGCCCTAATCCCCCTCCCGCTCTCCAACCACCTCGATCCCAGCCCAAAGCACCCTCCTGCACCCCAAACCTCTCATCCCCAGCCCCACCACAGAGCTCGCACCCCCTGCTGAAACCTGCACCCCTTCCCACACCCCTGCCCCAGCCCTGATACCCCTCACGCCCCAGCCCAGAGCACCCTCCTACACCCAAAACTCCTCATCCCCAGACCCACCCCAGAGCCCGCAGCCCCTTCCGCTTCCCAACCCCAATTTTGTGAGCATTCATGGCCCGCCATACCATTTCTATTCCCTGACGTGGCCCTCGGGCCAAAAAGTTTGCCCATCCCTGTTTATACCCATCACTTTTAGGTAAATCACATGCCTGACAGCCGCAGGAACCTTCGCCACCACAGCCCTACAGTGGACTTGCCAGCATCAAACTGGTCAGCAATGGACCTGTAGCAGTCTGGGGTAGCCAGCTTCCAGAAGGTTGCAGCAATCCTCTTCTGTACTGGCATGGCCTCCCTCATGTATGTATCCTGACATTGGAAGGTCAGGGCAAGCTAAATCACAAAGCTCTAGAAATGTCACTTTCTTCATGCAAGTGTTTTGAAGCCACTGCTGGTCATCCCAGGTCCACATGATGACATGATCTCACCAGTCTGTGCTTGTGGCCCTGCTCCAGAAGCTCCAGTCTATACCAAGAGTTGTGAACCGCAGCCTCCAGACTGACTCTGCCATGTCTGTATCATCATCGTTCTCTGACAGGTGTCTTCAGTAAATCAGAAAATGCCGCCAAAATGTCCACCAGTGTCTCATGGATGCTCTGCCTGTTTCCCAACACAGGAGTGAAAGCGCAAGCAAAGCCAAGTTCTTCATATGGTGACTCTTCCATGTTGCTGGCTCCAGTTGGGACCATGCAGACTCAAAAAACGGCTCAGCTGGATGTGTTGGCAGGCTGCAACAACTTCCTAGAAAGTGCCATGGGATGGAAACTCAAGTTTTCCCAGAGTGCACCACAAATAAAGGGCTAGAGCACCTACAGCTAGGAAGGGTGCTCGGAAGCCTGAAATAGGAAGCCTGAGTGGGAGTGTGATACCTGGGTCCATAAATTCTAAATCTAGGGTCAATATTCAGGGTGAACGCTCAAGCGTGGGCATCCGAACATTAAGCCTGTGGGACTCAAGTCCCACACACCCAGGCTTACACTGCAGTGTAGACATACCCTGAGACCAATACTCTTATTTTGGAAATAATGTAAACTTTAATGGCCACAAGTGGACAGGGGCTTGAGTTTTACATCTCAGCATTCCTCAGCAGTGTTTCTATCAAATTGGGGTTTGGTCCAGTGCTGACTGAGAGGGAAGACTACCACCCTCTAAATAATTAACACAATTTCTGACAGCACCTAGGTATTCTTTGAAGGTCTTCCTTCCAAATAGTGATGCAGGATGGCCCTGCTTAGTTTGAGTGATCTGATAGGGTCACATAACAAGGCAAAGCTACACCAGGCAAATCTTTCTTCTTGTTCAGAAATGTATTTTTGTTTGAGACAAATAGGAAACAATTCACACAATGGTCATCTGATTCTTAGGGTTTTTTCTTTTCTTTTCTAGTTTTATAAATCTTTCTCCTCTGCCCCAGATACATGAAAAATGACACTCAGAGCTGAAGTAGTAATAAATTCATTTTGACTCTGATTCGAGTTGGGAGGTTTATATTCTCTCTGACACAGCACCCAGGTGGCCTAATTTCATGTTAAAAAAAACCCACATTGCATTCAACTCTTCTTAAACTCTGCCACCTTTTATCATCAGTTTCTAACAGTATTACTGCAGCGCTCAGCACTACAGCCTTCACTGACTGATTAGGTTACAGTAGACATTTACAACTGCACTGGTCAATGTTCCTACAAATCAAATTGCACTACATGCAACAGAAAGTGCATTGTGCAGAACATAGAGCAGTTTAGACCAAAAAAAGGAGGAAAGGGAGATTGTGGGAAACACAAAGATCATGGTACTTTAATACATAAGCCTCACACACTTCATCTAGTGAAAACAGAATGCTGGGAGGAAATCATAATATCCAGACCAGAGAAGGGAGGGATAGCTCAGTGGTTTGAGCATTGGCCTGCTAAACCCAGAGTTGTGAGTTCAATCCTTGAGGGGGCCACTTAGGGATCTGGGGCAAAATCAGTACTTGGTCCTGCTAGTGAAGGCAGGGGGCTGGACTCCATAACCTTTCAGGGTCCCTTCCAGTTCTATGAGATAGGTGGTATATCTCCATATTTTAAACATAAAAGGAAATACTTGTGTGCAGTTTTGAGATTAAATTTACTCAGAAACACTAAGTGACAGAAGCAGCAATTAAATGACAACATCACACAATACCAAGTTGAAATCAGCTTGGTGTGCCCCACTACAGACAAGTTGCTGCCTGCAGTAGCATTCAGGAAATACTAATGAAATTGTAGACCCAGGTGTAAAATTAAAGCCTAGGTGAACCTTTTTGAATAAAATAAAAACTTAAACCCAAGTTCAGCTATTTACTGACACTGTTTTTTAAGTATTATGCTCATCTGTGATTCCTCATTGGGGCTGAGAGTAGAAACAGTACCACAGGAAGAGCCTCTCGCTGTATTTCTGACTCAACCCAAAACTGGAAGTCCTGGGAATCGCACAAGCAAGATCTGGCAATACTTCTATCATCACCCATGGTTCAGAGAAGTCTGAATGAAGTTTAGAGGAAACATTTCAATGCTTATTCCAACCAAACCTCCAGGCCTTCCAAAGTCCCCCTGCCATCACTAGTCTAATATGTGCATATACCTTCATCTGAGGAGACCTGACACAAACTCAGATTAATCCAGATCAACTTTATACATGTTTGAAAATTTTGGTTTAATGTATCAAAGTATTATGCAGAATTTTATCATCCCTCTTCCTTAGAGCTCACACAGTCTCCCCTTTTGATTATTTAGGACTTTGTAGCAGTGTTAATGCTGATCAATAAAAAGCCCGTCAACTTTCTACCATCATGATGCTTGTAGTTTGGAAAAATGTGGGAGTGGTAATACTGTAACGTGCCTTGTGCTCAATCAATGTCATACAATTTAGACAGCTTTTCTACACGTTGTCCCACCTTGTTTGGTTATGCTTTTCAGAGATGTGGGGCCTCAAAGCATTTGATTAAGCATTCAATCTATTGGATTTGAGACAGAACTGAACCACACTGAAAAATAGCCACCAACTACAGAACACAGAAAAGAACCTGCAGAATAGCTACTTACTCACAAGCATGCCAAACTGCTTCACTGCACCAATTTCTGCATATGTGAAAAACCTAGGAGTGTGCCTAGTATATATACTGGGAGTCAGACATGGATAATCATATTCATCCCAAAACAACAGTGCTTTCAATGTTGACAGAGCATACTGATAGGGTTACTAGGTGTCTGGTTTTCGATTGGAAAGTCTGCTCAAAAGGGGCACCTGACAGTGTCTGGTCAGAAACACTGACTGGACACTGAAAGACCAGTTAGGCATGTGGGGTCGTGCTGCCCCCCCCCCGCCCCCAGCATCTGGCCCAGGCGGGGAGTGGACAGGGCGGGACCAGAGCCTCTTCAGACCATTAGGACAGTACCTGGGAGAGAGCCTGGCTGGGGAGGTGTGGCAGTAGTGGGTTGCCCCCCACCCCCCGGCTCGGCTTCCAGTGACAGCAGCTGAGTGAGTCGGAGCTCCCCCTCCCCCCTAGCATGCTCTGCCCCTGTCCCCAGAAGCTGAGCCCAGGCAGGGAGCGGGCTGCTGCTGCCCCCTACCCCAACCAGGCTCTCTCCCAGGCAGCTGCACAGAACAGCGACTGGGAGCGGCTGTGTCCCACTCCCTGCCCAGGCCTGGCTGCCAGAGAGGGCAGCTGAAAGTGTCAGGGAGGAGCCAGTGCAGCGGGAGGACAGAGTGCCCCTCTTTGCAGGTAACATGGGGTGGCGAGGAGGGGCGGGGAGAGCACGGGGGCCCTGGGCTGGGAGGGAGGGAGAGGTTCAGACACTCCTGCTGGAGTGCCCGGTTTTTAAATATTACAAAGTTGGCAACCCTAGCATACTGAAGGGACTGGGTATTCACGTGGGGAGAAGGAATGTGTCAACAGAGAAGTAGGAGTCAAGGACATTGCAAGAATGTCGAGATTTAATGGTGTACCAACCATTCCTTCCTCTTACCCTTCCCAAGATCATGATCAGAAAAGATTGCTTCACCAGCACTTACTCCTTCTCTGTTTGGGTCCTTATTCACTCAACAAGAAGTTAACCTTGTGGGTGGGTGTCACAGGGTACTGGGTCCCTGTGAGCAGTCCAGGCCCTGTGTCCCTCTTTCAGAGCAGGTGAGCCCAACTGAGCCAATTAAAAGGAGGAGAAGGAAGCCAGAAAGAGCTGGGACTGGTGGCTTTGGGTGGAGCAGACCAGACAGAGGAAGAGCGCCGTGTGGGACAAAGAACCAGGGCTGAGTATGAACTTGTGTGTCATTGCTAGAGACTTTATTTTGGAGATTCTGAGGTCGGTTTGAACCTTTCCTGTTATTAAACCAGTCCTGGGTGGAGGTGGCTTCTAGCCACAAGAGAGACTGTGTGGTATGCTTAAGGAGCCCACAAGAGGAGGCCAACGGAGCAGGGTGCCTGCAATGTAACCTTTGGCCACGAGGGGATGCTCAGGTGCTGATCACTATATTACAGGGAGAATTAGGTATATTTAAGTAATAGTCAGTTCCTCCAAGGCATGATATTTCAGACTTTTTAAAAAAATGATCCCTTATTTAAAACAACAACACTTCTAAAATTAGGTCATTGAAATTTTAAATGCTGTTTCTGGGCTTGTCTGCAAAGGGACACTCAGGAAAATTAATCCAAATTAACTAAAGGTGTGAATTTAAAGTGGATTAGTAAAACTGAATTAAACCCCTGTGTGCATTCAGAATTAAAGTGGCCTTAATTGGGTTTAGTTTAAGAGTCTTGACTGACAGATGACATTTTTGTTTCTTCTACAGGAAGCATGGCATGATGGCTTGGCATATAAAGAAATCTGAGAAAAGGAGAGCAGGGTAGATTTTATAAGGGGGTTTAAATTCCCCTTTTATTCTGAGGTTGCCACTTTTCAAATTGGTGGGCTTTACGTCTCTCATTCTTTTTTACCTTGTTAATTTTAAAGCAATTTTGACTATGAATGCACTTGTCAACATCTAAAGTGCAATTATCACTAACTCCTGATGATAACTGGTAGGTGTAGTGAAATGCTCTGGAATAACCTAATTAAGAACAATTCCAGTGACTTGAGGCATAACAATCAGCACAGGGCCAAGCTGAGGCTAGTACAACACAAAATCCCGCATGGTCTTATTCTCATTTCACATCCATTTCCCCTGTTTTATTTAAAGGTCATTTAAAAGGTGACAAGAGGATGCAAATCTGCAGGATTTCTATTTGTTTTCTGGAAAGTGAGATGAATTGCAAACCAGAAATAAGACCACCATGCAAGAAGCAGGAAAAGGCAAAATAAAATGTAAATGGCTCAGATAGAGAGCATGCAGATTTTAATCTGACATGTTCAACACTGATTCAAGTACTCCTTAAAGAGAACAACTGGATTGCCATCTAGAGACCATGTTAGATCACTATTTATATGGTGATTACTTACTTCTGTGTTCCTGCCATCTCCCCATCCCAATCACTGAGCAGTATGCAAGAATTTGTGCTTTTGCCTATACATCACCTTCCAATTTACATATTTGAAGCATTCCAAAAGTACCATGCAATAAATAACCCAGACAGGAAATCTCACACTCACTCAAGCAAACTCACACTCACATTCACTGGTGGTTGACAGGCCACCATGAAAAAGTTTCCAACAAACATGATTTTTAAAACCTGTTTCACTCATATCATGGAAATTCCAGCAGTACTAGTCAAAAGAAAATTGAAATGCTTCATTGCTAGTGGACAAGATGGTTGTGTACTTCAGGGCAATGCCACATAGGGCTAGCAAAGAATGAAGTGATCAGCGGAGAAACTGCCTTGGAGGGAAAAGCTGCTGAAGGAGACTAGCTGTAATATATCCGCTCCTTCCCTAGATGGATGCTACCAGACACTGGTAGATGTTAGTGCTGAATGCCCAGAAGGGGTGTAAAAAGCCAGCCTAGATGAAAGAGTGAAAAGAAAGATGTGAAACATGACATCTCACCATAGACTAATATTTTTTTCTGAATGGAAGAATAAGAGAATCATTTTCCCCACCAGCATTTGGGGCCTACACAAACAAAAACAAAATAATCTTACGTCCAAGGATTATCCTGAATGTCTTTTCTTTACGATATTTTGTTGTATTTAACAAAGTTAGTCATAAAACTGATAATCTTAACAGCTAACAAAAACCTCTGAGAGGGATTACCTTCATCATCACACAGAAGAAAATACATCACTATAGCTTTATATCTGATGTGTCAAAATATTACTTTCAGAAACAGCAGGGCATACAATACACCTAGCAAAATGAGAATGAAGGAAAATTGACGGTGGTACAGTCAAAAACATATTTAAAGTAGCTTAACCCTCCTGGACTACAAAAAGATACAAAAGTTAAATAGCCAAATTCTGCCCACAGAAATGCAGTCATGTACAGCTCTGATTGATATCACAATAACAGTTTTCCTTCATGTAACCTGCCTGTAACACTATGGTAGACTCTATGAACCTATATAGGTATGCAGGGCTTTTCTGTGGGGGCATTTGGTTACCAGGTGCTTCTACCTAGAATGAAAGTACAGTAGATTTACTGCTGAGTCATACTAACAGGTGGATTCAGTTAGCCTCAATCAGGATATAAAAGGAGGAGCAATGGGAACTAGTGAACGGGACAGAAAGTTTTGCCTGCAGAACCTAGGAACAAACGAAGCAGGAGGAGAAAGCTAAAAATGAGGCTTATGTCAGGATTTTGTTTCAGATGTCAATAAAGCTGAACCCCAGGACAGGAGTTGACTATAAACAGTGTGTGTTTATTAAGAGCAGTGTGGGAAATCCAACTACTTATGCTGTTTGAATTTTGAAGTTAATTTGAGAAGAATTTAGCCCAAAATAACTAAACATCCCATGATACCAGCCTCCATTGCCCACTTGTTAAATTTTCAAATAAGCACTTTCATATTTTCTCCCAGGCCACCCCTCATACTTGGAGAAGCTCCCTGTAAACATCCACAAAACAAACTCATTATCCACTGCCTATCACGTTTACCAATAGTGTCTCACTGTTCTCTTGTACTACCCCATTTGTCTACTATATCTATCTCATCTCTTTTCATATCCTAAGATTGAGTCTGGAACCGTTTTTGTTCCATGTTTGTGCAGCACCTAGCACAACAGGGTTGTGGTCCATGACTGGGATCCTAGGGGCTATGATAATACAAATAATAAACATTTAGAGGTTTATACAGTGATGTAAACATTAAGTTCTACATAAAATACATAGCCTACTGAATGCCCATTTACTTTGACTATACCAGCTATTCTTTACCTATATGTTTGCCTATCTTCTTGAGTGCCTTAAAAATATCCATGGGAAGTATTTTAATGAATTTGGGGAAGTGAATTTTAATATAGATAGTACATTCGGTCATTGGCAAACACCTACTTTTGAATATACCTGGATATGGCTATGTACCTGCATATAGGTGTTGCATAATGGACCTTGTTATGCACAGGAGAAATCTTATTGTTTTTCCAAAACTGATAATATGGCTAGTTTGTTAATGTAAGAGAGACCCTGCTGTATTTGCCATGAAGACCACTTGTAAAAAGAAGCTGTGCGGTATTTTTAGAGCTTCAGCCCTAATGATATCTGGCAATTATTTAGCTGGAGAAAAGGTCATATAAAGAGTGCTTTAAGGGCACACTTTTCACTCATCAGCATTAGATGGTCTTCTTAGTACGTCTGACAGCATACTTGTTCTGCTATTTTCCATCTATTCACTGCATACCGTATAAAAAAGACACACTGGTTGGCATATTTCAGCTTTCTCAATGGCTAGTAGAAATCAGCACTTGGATATAGCTGAACCCAGGTAAGACTGGAGTATTGCTGCTTACGAGAGAGGAGCGCTTAGAAGCATGCGACTCCTCTGTAATATTCCCCATAACAGAGGGCATCTACTCTCAGATTGTTAAATTGGTCTACAGCTTTGGATCACCTTTGAACTCCTTAATGCTATGGTCTGCTTAAATAGCCACAGCACAAAATATCCCCATTTCTATCTGTGGCTGGCCAGAACTTTGCAAACCATCCTGTAGGACACAGCAAATCTCACACACACATTCATGATTATGATGGTTCAAATCTAGGAATCAAGCCTCATGTGCTCCAGGGCCCAAGCACCCACCGAAGAAAATAGGGAGTGCTCAAGACCCACAAGCCATAGTCGGCACATGACTCCTGCGATTGGGGAGGCTGGGCGCAAGTGCTGGAAGCTCCCTAGAAGTGGGGGAGGGGGACCGCATCAGTGCCCGGACCACGGCCTTGGCCCACGCTCAGCCCCGTAGCCCCACCCCTGCCCGGTCTCCACCCAAGGTCCCACCCACGCTCCACCCAGAGGCCCCAACCCCACTCTGTCTCTTCCAGCCCCCTCTCCACCTCTTCCCCTGAGCACAGCCGTCCCTTGGGTACGGCGAATCAGGGCAACTGCCCCCAGCCTCACAGGCGGGGAAGTGAGGCAGGAGGGGTGAGGAGGCGAACGGGGAGGTGAGCGGCAGGCAGACGGGGGGGGGGGGGGGGGGNGGAAGAGTCCCCCTACCAGATCCTCCTCCTCCCTCCCAGCGCCTACCGCCTGTCACAGATCAGATGTTTCGCAGCATCAGGACGTACTGGGGGGAGGGGGAAGGAGCTAGGGCGGGGGTGGGGCAGATAGGCACCGAGTTTCTAATGTCCCGGGCCCCACACCTCCCTAGGGAAAGTCCTGCCCCTGAGACCCCCACCCCCAAGGTGCCCCCCACCTGCTCCTCTTCACCTGGTAAGATACCTAAGATAGACACATATTCAATAACTAGAATATGAAAGAAGTGTTTAAATATGCTGAAAATAGCCTCCCCCCCAAAACACACACCTCTTCAAAGCACCTACTTGCAAAAACAAAAGTCAGCGCCTGTGACCTCACTCCTAAGAAGCTAAATAGAAAATTAATTTCTTCAACTTCTTTCCCCCTCAGTAGACACATAAGCACAACACAAAGGATATATCCAATACCTATAATAAGAACCAATGGCTGGAAGTTGAAGCTAGACAAATTCAGTCTCAAAAAAAGGTGTAAATTAACTACTGGAATAGTTTACCAAGGTTTGTGATAGACTCTCCATCGCTGGCAATTTTAAAATCAAGGCTGGATGTTTTTCTAAAAGACATGTTTTAGTTCAAACAGGAATTAATTCAGGGAAGTTGTATAGCCTCTATTTTGCAGGTCAGACTAGATAATCACAGTGGTCCCTTCTAGCCATAAAAACTATAAAATCTATAACTAGAGAAAAATCAATGTGTGTGTCTAACAGTTTAAATACATACCAACTGAGCATTCTAGACTAAAGGTTTATCATACAGCAGACAAAGATGCATCCTTTGCCATCGATATTTAGGTACATTATTAAATATATCTTTTTTTTGTATACACTTTCATCCCTTTGTGACATGTTTGCCTCACTATTCGTACAATAATTACTAGCACTCAATACTTTGATATGTTCTCTGGTTATTTTATCTGCATCTCTGAAGTAGTTTGAGATCTTTTTATGTAAGATGCTGGAGAACAATGATCGTTCTAAATGTCTCACTGAGTGTGATTTGTACTATGCAACAAAAAACCACTGATAGTAAGCCATTTATACACAGAAAGTGTCATGTACAGGAAACAAATATAAGCAGCTCGTAGATTTTACCTCATTTAGTACAGATTTCATTGTTTCATCTGTTGATGTATGGACTTATATTGGCTTCTCCTGTTATTTTCTAGTTTTAAGCCTTTCGGTTGTAGGATGCCCTTTCTCAAGTCATGAAGGGATCTGTCCTCTTTACATAAGAAAGCTAGCCGAAATTTCTGTATTATAAGCTTAAATTGGCATTGGGATACTTGATATTTTGTGTATTAACATCCTTTGAAATGTGCTTGAACAGGGTTTTTTGAGATTATAATCTGTATGTCTGTGCTTTTTAGTACAGATCAGATGCCAAGGATAAGGTATAAATACACATCGCAAAGACTTTAATGTAGTTTGTGATCACAAGAGTTTTATGCTCCTTGAAAAATAAGCATTCAAAACAAGGGCATCAGTTTTAAAACTCAAATGGAAATGGACTTGACATTCGCAGTTTGGGGAGGGGAACCAGCATTAGCATAAACTGGCTAAGAGCTGTGCAGACTTCCACATCCCAATGCACTGTTAATGACTTGCATGCACCATCTCTGCTCTTCATTCCTGAGCGGCTGTGGAGCATAGACTGCTCTCATTATGTCTAGCTCAAGCCAATGTCACTTAAAAAGAATCCAAATCTGAACTGCCTCATGGACACTACATAGCTGCCCTTAGGATAGGTACTAAAGAATATTAGCATGTATAATTAACTGCTATACACAAACCATTGTACCCCAGCAGCCATTCTCTAATATGAGGGGTTTCAGTTTCTGACACTGAGAAAATCATATCATTAATTCAGCCAAAGTTGCTTCACTAATGCTAAATAGAAAACAACCTTGTAAAACAAAATGTCAGTCTCAGACATCTTCAGCAATTTGACTATGGTCCATGCACCTGTCTTCTTCTGCCCTCATCCTTTGCTGCAATAGTAACTGTGGATTAAGGGAGGGGAAAAAAACCACTTCCCACACAGTGATTCAAGAGAGTCTTACTGTATATATAGGAGCAAAACATACTTCCTGGGAATCCATTTTTTCATCTGTTTATTGCCATGAGAAAGGTCAATCGTATAATTAAAGCTGCAGCCTAATCAGAAAGAATCCTCTCTCTTTTCATCCAATGATGCCACTGTAACACAAAAGAAGAGCCTACAAACATAGCAAGTAGGTTGGCCAACTCTCGCAATATTTTTGTGCGTTTGGTGTTCCTGAACTAGACTACTGAATTGAATGTGACATATTAGCTGAGACCATCTCTCTCAAGTTAGAAATATGGATCAGGAACACTTTTTAGATTTCTTATTCGTGGGTGTGTTTGTCTATAAAATTGACAAACACAGATTCCCCTTCACCCCCATCCTAAGTTATTAATGTTATGGAATACTCTGAGTCTTTCTTTCTTATCCCAACCTTGCTGCTCTCTTTCTGCTACTGGTTCTCTTTCCTCTACGATGCCTTCCTATTATGGTATTTTACTGTACTTCATTCACAGAACAGAGGATAACTACTTTCCTGTTAGTCTCACTGTTTTATTGATTAGCTTGGAAAAGATAGTCCAAGTATTGTATCAGGCACCGCCACAGCAACTCCAGATTGTTCTTCTGGATTCATCTCTATCCCATTTTGTATTATACCTAGCTTTCAGCAGAAAGCAGGAATTTCTCACTTAGCAACTACTTCTTGTTCTGCCATTATGCTGGCCCTCAAAAGAATGATTTCACAAAGGGGAGGTTGACTACTGTGAAGCCTTTGGTGTTGTGAGATAGACATTTTCAGCACTCAACTGCTTTTCAGCTAAAAAGCTCTCATGCAGCATTAATTATAACCATGTAGCTTCATCTGACCCAATCAGCAGATTGCTGTAGCTGCTGAGCAAAAGTCATTGCAGAGTCGGAGAGCGAACGCAAAAGACTAAACATTTAACTTTGGTTTGTAAAGTGACTCAAAGCAAATGATATATAAAAAAATTCCAAATCAATGTGAAATACAGAGCTCTCATTTCCTCCACCTAATGGCAAGCTCTTGTAGCAGCAGGTGTTAGTGGTATTGACAACAGTACAGAAGCATGTCTACATACTATTTAAATATGAGACATACGTCCCTGTGGTACAAGGTAACTCACTTAACCTCCTGGTTTCTATCTCTTATTGTAAGAGCAGTTGCTGAGAGGAAGGCATTATCCTCCTTATGTGTTATAATTACTATACGGTTGCAAGACTTGACTTAACTTGCTTTGCAAGTAAATAAAAGTAACAATCTTTCAAGAACACAAAGGAAATTATTAAACAGTAGATCAACTTTCTTTCTTGCAATGCCTCTCCTGGTTCAGGACTTGAACCAGGTCTTTTTCCAACACTGCATATTTAAACATTCTATTATCTTCAACACAGCTATAAACCTTTCAAACCTGCAGCGTGACCACCACCTAATTAGTATAATAAATGGCCTTTACTGAAAGACACTGAGAATCTGCATTTAATTGGCACAATGGTAATTAATAGTAAATTTCTCTAAATGACAGACAACCTGAATGTGGTGATGTGCTGCAAAGTTCAAAGAGCTTTCTTGTCTACAAAAGATATGCAGACTATATGTAATAAATGAAACTGACTTCAGGTTAACTGCTTCTTTAAGACGTTTACAGGAGGCCATAATAAACCACCAAATACACCAATTGCAAAAACAAAACCTTCAGATTCTTCGGCATTTTAAACATCAGACTTAAGCAGTATGAAAGGATTAAAGACAATGGAAAACAGTGATGCAGGAAGGAGGTATCAAAGCATTTTAATGATTTAATTTTCTTTATAATTGATATAGAAATATGTATTTTGTAAGAACTACACAAGTTTTACTTAAATGAAGTTACAATATGAGAAAATTATGATTCAAACTTTTACTGAGGAACAGAGAAAAAGAGAGTGTTAAACAGATTTATATCAGGTTTTTGTATCTGCAACAATCAAGGAAACATATTAGCAATAAAGTGAATCAGAACATAGACAATAAGAAATGTGCATAAAGATTCAAGCTCTGTTTCTGAAATGACAGCCATTCCTGTTCTTCTTAGGGGACCATTGAAGTAGGCCATCTAGCAGTTCAGAGTTTGGCATAGTCTTTAAGAATCATCTCCAGCTTCTGGCTCAGCATGATGTTACCTTTCACTTTTAGTTTACCAGAAAAAAATGCCTATAGGAAGCAGAGGGGAAAAAAAATTTTTTTTTCTTCAATTGTTTGCCTACTCCTCAAAGGTCTATTTTAAAAAAAAATGAACTACAGTAGTAAAGTGAGGTTTACTTTGGACAAGTCTTATAGGACAAACCTCACCAGGAAATGTCCATTAGCTATGAACAGAAGACATTTTAAGCCTCATTGTATATAACACCAAGAATCACAAACACCAAGCTTCTTGAGGAGTACAGGGATGGAGAAGGGTAGTGGTAAATGGAGAAGTGGCGGTGGTTGAGCCATTTCCGAGGGCTCAACAACACGGGGAGCATGCTGGTAAAAGCTGAGCTTCTCCAGTCTCCAATGTCAGAAGTTAACTACACAGAGGCAAGGCCCCAATCCCGTCTTACCAGACCCTCTTGAGTTCAGTGAGTGCTAACATCACCCCACAGCTGCAGGTGAGGAGGATAGGAAAAGGATGACTGAACCCTACTCAAATTCACACACGGCCAGCCAGGGTCTCCATTTTTAAATGGGTAAAAAAATCGGTCAGTTGACTTTTTTCTTAACACGTTTACAATATGCAGTATGCAGGGGAGCACTCACTCGTGCAACCAGAATAATCAGTCTTTGAGCATTTTCATTGAAATTCCAATATTGCATATTTTTAGTTCTGCTCCTGATTTGAGACTCTTCATAGCCAGTTTAAATGTGGTTCATAATTTTTATGACATTTTAAAACGTGTTTATTTAATCAATATTGCTGTTCTTTGGTTTTGCAATTTGAACGTTATATGAAAGCAAACAAAATTCTGGAATAGCACACTTCTCCATATTCTCATTAACACAAAGATAAATTCAAATAAGAAATTGATGGAGCCAGTACTCCAAAATATAAATTGGTATCGTGAACGTCTTCAGGTGGAAAGCCCCTCCTCTCCACAGAAACTCACAGGTGATACTGATGTCCAACAGCAAATATTGTGCATGAAATGCAATCACTTTAATCCTTAGAATACAAAAATGCACAGATTGTCAATCTTGTTTGTTTAGACCTTGTGCCGGCTATATATAAAGGTCACAAAATATTTGTACTGTATATTCCTACTGCTCATGCAGTATATAGGAATTATATACTTGTTAACATTGTTAGCTCCAAATTTTAAATTCAAAGTCCTTGTTAATTTCAGTCCTGTTGACTGGGATCAAAGAAGAGCTCTCAATATATTATGATGAGCTAATTAAGAATATCCATTTATCTAGGATATAAACTGAATTATGTTAAATTTGAGACACTTAACTTGTATAACATGCATTTTTAATTACAAATGAGAAGTTTTAAGCACTTAAGGAGGAACATTTGCAGATGCTCAAATGCAGACTCCTTATTATGTCCCTTTTTTAATCTCCTCCCCTAAGTGATTTGCCTTATTTAGGAGGATTTATGCCTAATTTTAATAGATTTGTGTCTCATTATAATGCAACAGAAATCCACAGGCCCATGACAACAGTAATGGGCCTTTCTTCTTTATTACATTCTTAATGCACAAAACGTGGGTATTAATCTTGCAAGTCAGAATATTATTACATGCACAAGGTTGATATGAGTTGCTCAGCTAAGCTTTGCACTGTGGTATGAGAGATCTCTCTCTTTACTTACTACACTTTCCTATTGTATCTCATACACCAGTGTGTGCCATTTTAGGAGTGAGCACTGTACTCTATACAGCAGCACCTTTCACAGAGACTCAGTATTTCAGTCAGATTACTGGCCTACAAGACAGTCTTTTCTTCTAAATAAGCTGCACACTAGAAATTGTGCTACTTCAAGAATGTCTCCGAGTTAAACGAGTAATATTTCACCATGCAACTGAACATCTCTACTTCACAATGCCTTTACCTTTTGTGGATTAATCTTGCCTAGGACCACCTCCATGAAGTCTTGATCTGAAAGGGTGAAAGTGGTGTCAGCAGAACCCTGTGCTGGCCCTTGATACACCTCACCAGAACCATTCTTTAAGTCAATAGCTGAGGAAAGGAAGTAAAGTTAGTTTAGTTTTTAAAAGACGACAACAGAAAGAGCCATATACTGTATTGATTCAGATTCCAAGACCAAAAGAAGCCCCTGTAATCATCTAGTCTGACCTCCTTTAGAACACAGGCCATTGAACTTCCCCCAAATGAACTAGAGTATATCTTTTCAGAAAAAATATCCAATCTTGATTTAAATATAGCCACTTTATTTCCAGTCTCAATTTGTCTAGCTTCATCTTCCAGCCATTGGATCATGTTATACCTTTCTCTGCTAGACTGAAGAGCCCATTTTCAAATATTAGTTCCCCATGTATGTACTTTTAGACTGTGATCAAGTTATCCCTTGATGTTCTCTTTGTTAAGCTAAACAGATTGAGCAATTTGAGTCTATCATTATAAGGCATGTTTTCTAATCCTTTACGCATTCTCCTAGCTCTTCTCTGAACCCTCTCCAGTTTATCAATATCCTTCTTGAATTGTGGGCACCAGAACTGGATACAGTATTCCAGGTTACGCTCAGCTTACCAGGTGATCCAGATTGCTCTGAATCAGTGACCTGTTCTATTGTTTACCAATCCTTTAATTTTTTTGTCATCTGCAAACTTTATCAGTGATGATTTTATGTTTACTTGCAGGTGATTGATAAAAATGTTAAATAGCGTAGGGCCAAGAACCAACCCCTGGGAGACCTCAGTGGAAACACACACACACGGAATGATGATTTCCTGTTTCCATTTTGAGACATATCAGTTAGCCAGGTTTTAATCCATTTAATTTTTAATAAAAATGATTAATTACTATTACATGTCTGTGTCTAACTTTTGTGTTACCAGCCTTTTGGGAAATCTGTTTCTTAAAACCAAACAGAATATAAAGGAAACTCAAATGACATGCCCTTCCGGTAAAAATATCTTACAATGAAAAATTGTGTTAGATGTGTGATAAACTCAGTATTATAAACACTCAGGAGTAAGACTGTAGCAATGAAATGATGATGGGTTTTAATTTCAAACTGCACTTCGTTAAATTATTATTAGGAAAGGATGAGAGGGGGACTTGAAAGATACATTTCCTGATAAACACATACCTAGATTACCAGCTACAAAGCGGAGTCATTTTATTCTGATGAATTAATACAAAGCTAATCATAAAAGCTCCATAATTATGCTATTCTTCTCTAATCACTACTGTAACCTGCCATGATAAACAAAGATCTACCAAGCATGAGTTGATAGGTTTGAGGCAAATAAATTATTCTGCCTGATTAATCAGTGTTTTCCTACCTCAGGCACTGAGATCTTTTGATCTTCAGGTAACAGTCAAATTTCAGTCAAGTTTGACAAAGCTTTTCAGATTTCTGCAGAATTCTGTGATCTTCACTTGGTTAAATGTCTGAGCTAGCAGATTGTACATTTAATATTCAGACAGCAAATGACATACAGCTGTTCTCATAAAAATCTACAGTTTAGATGAGTTTAGCAGGGCAAAAAATGGGCAACTGTGGTCCAGAAAGATTAAATGTGATGTACATGTACAATACATCTTATTACTGATTAGCCACTACTCTTTTCTAGAACTTTTTGTTCTGGCCAGCCCCACCCACCAAAAGATGTGTGTGATCATGATCTCACTGTCAAGTACACTTTACAGTATAGTTAGTACTGGAAATCCTTAGTAGAATTTTGAAAGATATATAAACTTTAGCAAGAGAAGAGACTAAACTGCTCCATGCCAAGAAAGCAAAACACATCTGTTTAAGGAGGAGCAGATGGGCAGACTTTGCTCAACACTGAGCTATCTCATGTTGGAAAAACAAAACCACAGCTCTCAGAAAGCTTCCAATTCAAGTCTCAAGTTTCTGTTCAAAGTGCTTCAAAAAAAGTCTAGATTCAATTTTTTTAATACATGGTTTTTAAGAGTTGCCTATAGGAAAAGGAATCGCCGACAGTTTAAAAAAGCTTCATATTAATTTTCTTACACAATTGCAAAAAATAAATATAAACAATAACAAAGGCAATATCCACACAACATTTTTTTAAGGTTTTGCAAGGTACTGTATATTACAACTGCAGCAAGATCTTATTTTTGCAATAAAGTTCTACATATTTTTAGCATGTAGGCTTGTGCCCTTTTCATTAAAGACAGCATTATTAAAATCTATGTTTGCAAATTTTGACCACTTTATAGAGTGTTTTCCTTGATTTAAAGAGTATCTTAAACTTTGCAAATTCTCTCTCCTTCTGTTACAGAAAGCCAAAAATTCCTCAAAGTGTCTGTAGCTTGAGAGGCCTACTTCCCCAAACAAAATGCCCTGCCAAAATAATCTACTAGAAGACACAAAGGGCAGGTGCTATGTTGCTTGGTTAGAAGAATATTATGACAGGATGCGCTTTGCCAATTCATTTTCACAGTTTGCAAATTCCCAGTCATTTCCCTTGCACCCCCAGCAGTGTAAAAATAAAATAATTGTCAAGTTGATGTTTCTGACATTTTTAATTACAGAGTCCCAGCAATTTCACTCTTGTGGAGACATCGACAGTTTTCATTACTGACCTGATATTAACCCCCTACTAAGTTTCTGGAAACTGCTCTCTGAATAAACTGTATCATGTGTAGTCTTCCCCCCAAAGAAGAACTGCTTTAAAAGTTTGAGGTAAATCCAACAGACTGTGTTTGAGGGATGGTAATATTTTTAGAAAGTGATGATTTTTTCATTGTTTGGAAACTGTTCTAACATCTGCATGTCCACTCATAACTACAAGCAAATTAAAAATTTTAGGTTTGTCATTTACATTAATGCTGAGTGAGAAATGGCATATGGGACAATTACTACCCCCTTGAAACCTACAATTTAGTTATCCATGCATGTTACGACTTAAAAAACAGATCTGGTGAATATCACCAATTCTGCAGGGTAAAAAATTAAAAAAAAAAAAAAAGGGGGGGGGGGGGGGNTGCCTTGGGCATTAGAGGAATAATCAAATTGGCTATTCGTTGGTGTACTAAGGGTTTTGCCCAGGGGAACATCCTCTGTGTTTTAAATCTGTTGTCTGTGAGATCAGCTTGTATGCTATCTCCCAGAGGTTTTTCTTTTACCTTTCTTTTCTTTAATTAAAAGCCTTCCTTTTAGAAACCTGATTGATTTTTCCTTGTTTTAAGATCCAAGGGGGTTGGATCTGGGCTCACCAGGAATTGGTGGGGGGATGGTTAATTTCTCCTTGTTTTAAGATCCAAGGGTTTTGGATCGGTGTTCACCAGGGAATTGGTGGAGGAGGCTCTCAAAACTACCCAGGGAAGGGTTGTGGTACTTGGGAGGAAAAGATTTTGGGGGAGAAGACAGTTTCCCAAATGACTCAAATATTTGGGTGGTGGCAGCATACTGATCTAAGATGGTAATTAAGCTTAGGAGTTCTCATGCAGGTCCCCACATCTGTACCCTAAAGTTCAGAGTGGGGGTGAAACCTATGACAGACTCCTTGATTAAGCATCAAGATAAACTTATTTCCCTGTATATCTCCAAACACTAGGGTACAAAACTAAAAAGAGGAGGAGTATCCGCAGTAGATCTTAGGCAGCTGGGTGCCAATTCGCTTCAAATTAGATGAGCAGAGTGGTCAGATTTTGTTGCCTTGGGTCAACCCTTCCCAATCGTTTGTAGACCTGCAGACAATGGTCAGACAGACTTAGATCTAATATGAACATAATAGGCCAGGTTAAAACCAAGTTTCATCACCATGTTACAAATATATCTGATTAACAAAAGGATTGTTTTTTCATTTTCATTATTTGTACTATTTGTTTGCTTTTTGCATTTAACTCAGTTTGGATAACAAAACTAGATCGGAAACTGACATAGACAAAGAAAAAGTGAAGCTAGTCTAGCTTAATTTTACCTTCGGGTTTTTCATGAACTAGCAAAAATGCTGCAATGTTTTGGTTGCAAATGCAGCAAGGGAATGTTTCTTAAAATACTATTGCCATTAGAATACAATTGTAAGAAACATTAACATTTGTTTTGTGGGGCTGTAGAAGCTTCCCTCACATCTCTTTGGATCTTGGCTACAAACAGTGCAAAGTCCTTTTTGATACACAACCTCTGCTGAAAAATTATAAGCACCATAAGGAAGCCAACTACTGACCGCATAGGCTGTGTAGGTGGAACATACAAAATTCCAGTGAATCAGGAAATGTGGATTTCACAGGCGTTACAAGCTCCTCAGGTTATGCTGACAAAGCTTAACTTTCATGCATTCTTGAATATGGTTCTGCTCATGCCCCAGAGAAGTTAAGGAAATTATGAACGCTACCAAAATAGCAAAACTAATGGAGTTTGTAAGACACAGGGCTTTTTTCTCTTAAGTCTCAAACTTGGGAAAATTAAATAGATAAAAAAAAGATATGACAACTAAAAATTATTAACTTTCTAATGTTTTTCTTTACCTTCTCAATTAATTATGAAGGGTCAGTTTATTTGTCAATAGATTTTTTCTGAACAGATCTAATGTCTTCTGCTGAGACTGGAAGTTACTTAACTGATTAGGTACATCAACTTCTCTCTTTTTTGTCAATTCTATGTTGAATAAACCATGTTTGTGTGTGTGTTTTAGTATGATCTTATTTTTAAAGGAAAAAAATATATTGAACTTTGATGGCCTGAATTTAAGACCATCTATTCTACCCGGCTTTGGAATTTATAGTCTACATGCTGAATTAAAATGAATTAAGTTGTAAAGGTTATTGCTAGTTAAATAGACTGGTGCTACTAACATTGGAGTTGCCATTGAGAATTCTTGCTGCAATGAGAAATACTTGAGTCCACATGCCCCATCCACTTAATGAGTGATGCCTAAACAGAAACCTTGCCCTAATGTGTAGTGATAAAAATGCACAAGTCATTTAAATACAGCAATACAAAAAAAAATTTGGTACTTGTAAATTTAAGGAAGAATAAAATTATTGGCTGTGTCAGAACAGAATTTCAGATGATTCCTCCCAAAGCCACTGATTTCTTTCATTTCCCCCCTGACACTAGACTCAAGGACATTAGCTGGAGATGCTGGAGATGCTGGAGCAATAGTATCACTAGTCACGGCAATAAGCTGCAGGGTCCAGATGGTTTCTTGAGCTGTCAACTGCTGCAGATTTGCATTGCTTTGTGCTGTTGTGCAAAGTGACAAGTCAAAAGATTAGAAGACAAGGCAGCACAGCTGAGTAACAAATTTAATAATGGAAGGAAGCCCAGCAGGTAGGCCAAGAGAACAGTAAACACTGTCAGTAAAGGCCCGGGAGACTTAATTTGATTGTGGGCTTTGTCAACAGAAGCCTGAAGAAAAGCTAATGAAACAATCGGGACCTCAACATCATCGGTGTAAACTAAAGGCTTGTGACAAAGATGAGAATATTTCTGTTGTCTCAGTGAAAATATGTCAACAATTTTAAATGTAATTGAGACAAAAAGTATGCAATATTTATTCATAAGAACCAACTTCTAAATCAGGGGTCTCAAACATGCGGCCCGCAGGGTTATTGCATGCGGTCCGTGAGCTCCTCACGGCCCCCCCGCCCTCCCCCAACGTTTACCTAGAGCGGCTGCCTGCCTGCCCTGCCCCCGCGCCAGGAAGCGGCTGGAACCTGGGGAAGGAGGGGCGCAGGGGTGTGTGTGGCTGTTGCTTCAGGCACCGCCCCCAGCAGCTCCCATTGGCCACAGTTCCCCATTCCCAGCCAATGGGAGCTGCTGGGGGCGGTGCCTGAAGCAACAGCCACACACACCCCTGCGCCCCTCCTTCCCCAGGTTCCAGCCGCTTCCTGGCGCGGGGGCAGGGCAGGCAGGCAGCCGCTCTAGGTAAACGTTGGGGGAGGGCGGGGGGGCCGTGAGGAGCTCACGGACCGCATGCAATAACCCTGCGGGCCGCATGTTTGAGACCCCTGATTTAGAAGTTGGTTCTTATGAATAAATATTGCATACTTTTTGTCTCAATTACATTTAAAATTGTTGACATATTTTCACTGAGACAACAGAAATATTCTCATCTTTGTCNTTGGGAAGAGGCGGGGCAGGGCGGGGCCTCATGGAAGGGGTGGAGTGGAGGCGGGGCCGAGGGCGGTGCGGGGGAGGTGTCAGTAAATGCGGCCCTCGGCCCAATGTACTAGTCCTCATGTGGCCCTCGTGATCATTTGAGTTTGAGACCCCTGTTCTAAATCAAGTTATTTCCCTGACAATTTCCTATCTCCTCATTTCATAGCCCAGTTACTGTAGCCACCTTTTTAAAAGGCGATTTTAGGATGATGCTAAAGGGGAGGCAAGGGAAATTCTTACCAAGTTATATTAAATTAGCACATTATACTTGCAAAAGCTTAACATTAGTTAAATGCAGCAGGTCATCATTAAATATTTATTGTGAAAAATACTGGGCTGAATTCAGACCTAAGGTAGTGTGCAAATGCACTGACTTCAGTGGTCTTGTGCACTTTTACAGGTGGTCTGAATTTGGTCAACAGTATTGAGACACAACAATTAAATCAAGTTACGCCAAGGGCATTGGGATAGAAGTTGAACATTATGCTCTTTATTACATACAAAAAACCTGTTACAGGAACATTAGATTGCAGGAAATGCCAGAATTAAGATTACTTATGCAACTATACTTTGGCATCTTTGTTCATATGTATTATAACAGTCTTGCCTGTCATCATATAAGGAATGCCACAAACAGGAATAGAACCAAGCTTTCCTGGCTCCCAGTCCAGTTCTTAATCATGAGAACATTCTCTCTCTCTTTAAAAAAAAGGAAAGAAAACAACAAACTCTCTGCCTGCTTCACTTTCACTTTGTGAAATGAATTAGGCAAGGATCCTGTAGAACAACTGGCATATGATGATGTATTTGCAGACTATATCATAATGAATATGAACAAACAGGCAGAAGGTGGCATGGGCTATGTAACTTTTGAGTGCTTGACTTTGCTACCTTGAGCCTCTTAATTTTTAAGAAATGTAATATACCATAAAAAAAAAAACTCAACAAAGAAACCCCATCATGCATACCCATACTGCCTGGGTCATCCATTTTAAATATTATATTATGCACAAAAAGGATGACCTCCTGAGGTCCCTTTCAACCCTGAGATTCTATGATTCTATGATCCTGACAATGGTATTGACCCATTACTAGATGGAAATGGTAAAATAATCAATAATAATGCAGAAAAGGCAGCAGCATTCAATAAATATTTCTGCTCTGTATGTTGGGGAAAAACAGATGATATAGTCTCATCATATGGTGACAACACACTTTCCATTCCACTAGTATCTCTGAAGGGTGTTAAACAGAAGCTACTAAAACTAGACATTTTTAAGTCAGCAGGATGTATGCAAGAGTTTTAAAAGAGCTGGGTGAGGAGTTTGCTGGACCATTAATGTTGATTATTGATAACTCTTGGAACACTGGGGAAGTTCCAGATGACTGGAAGAAAGCTAACGTTATGCCAATTTCTAAAAAGGGTAAACAGGATGACCCGGGTAATTATATGTCTATCAGCCTGATATTAATCCCAGGCAACATAATGCACCGGCTGATAAGGGACTCAATTAATGAAGAATTAAAGGACGTTAATGTAATTAATGCAAATCAGCATGGGTTTATGGAAAATAGATCCCGTCAAACTCACTTGGTATCTTATTTTATTCAGATTATAAATTTGGCCAATAAAGTTTTAGTGTTGATGTAATATATTTAGACTTCTGTAAGGCATTTGACTTGGTGCCACACAACATTTTGGTTAAACTAGAACAATATAAAATTAACATGGCACACATTAAATGGATTAAAAACTGCCTAGCTGATAGATCTTGTTCAGATCTATCAGTTACTCCCTTTTGGGGAATGGTACTTCTCACCTCCAAAAAATAGGGGCAAAATAAAATCTGTGAAGTACACAGAATTATTAATACCAGTAATGGAGGAAGTGGGATTAGAATTAATGCTCTCCTGGTTCCCAGGCCAACATTCCTTTTCCTAGCCCAAAAGGATAGTAGCGGCTACTGCTCCTGCAGTGCCTGTTGCTCTCTGGAGTTCAAAACCTGTGGATCTTAGGAGCATGTTCAGCACAGATTAAAATTTCAGAGATTTTAGCAACAAACCCCTAACAAGCTCTACTAAGAATGCGTAAATAGCAATTTTTAGAGACGTACTACTCAGTCAAAATTGAATGGATTTTCATGGGGATAGCAAAAGGCACATCTTGACTTCAGAATTAGCTCCTTGCCAAATGTTAAGTTCCTGTTGCAACCCATGGAAGCACTAGTGCTCTTCAAAGAAGTGGTTAGAAAATGTTAACATTAGCAAAATGACTGATTTTCTTTATCCTTCTCAGAAACAGCTGAACTGTTTGCACTGAAACTATTAAAAAATAAAAGTCAATGTGAGGCACAGACTATGCATGGAAAGTTTCAGCTCAAAAGGTTGAGGGGGTTTATAATGGAAAATTGTCAGCAAACTTTATTTTATGCGTATACCCCAGTTCTGCCTACAATGAGTCCTGGTATTTGTGGGGTAACAAATATTGAAAAAAACAGAGTTCCTCACACAGAGTCCAGGGTGTTTTGATATCACTGCTTCTAGGGCCTGAGCCAAACTCCACTGAAGTTAGAGACAGACAGTCTTTCCATTGACTTCGGTGGGCTCTGAATCAAGCCCCTAGTCCTGGTCAGTAACAGGAAGTAAGTGAAAATTAAAAAACAGCAGCAAAACCTGCTAAAACATTTTCAAACCCTAAAGAAATGGCCAGATTCTCTCTGGTGGCTGGAATCACCTGGTGCAGAAGAGGTGGAGGTGATCGTTAAAGGACCAGTTATGTTCCCTTGTTAGTAAGGGGTATCTCCAACAGAGGATACAAGAACAAATTACATCCTCTTCCCACTGGCCAGGGATGGAGCAGAGAGAACATGGCCAGACCAAAGTTCTTCTTGAAATGAGGGAAAAGGTTCAGATTGGTTCTTAATTTATACGAAGCAGTGCCCCTCTTTCTGGATAGCCTATTCATGATATCGTACATTGGCATTTCACACACATCAATCAGGGTGAGTTCCTCCAACACAACAGGCTGATATGAGAGGTAAAGCCCTTGGGTAAAAAGAGGTCTTCAGCTGCTTCTAGTCCTTCTACTGTTGCCTTAAATGTATGTTTGAGAGAGAGTAGGGTTGGAAAGGCCACTCGCCACAAGAACACAAAGCATGGTGGTTCAGATAGGTTAATAAGAGTGAAGAATCACTCTAACTGTGATGGTTAACATTCTATCACTCAGCTGTACTAGTTTAGCCTCAGTTTCTTATGCTCCTAATGTCCTCCGTAGTAAGACCATACATTATGGATGCCACATACACAATGCAGCCAAGACCCCTATTCTTCTTAGCACATGCACAATGTGCCTCAGGTGGCATGTGACCAGGATTCATCACTGAAGGTCCGCTGGTTGGATCATTAGCTTCCCCAACCCAGGCCGGGTACTGACAGGGAGTGTGAGGTGAATGCTGCCCAAGAGTCCTAACACACAGAATGACACAGAGGCTTCCACGTGAAGTGATTTGCTGTTTGACACTGGCGTTTTTAATAGGTATCCTTAAGGTATATGAGCATCAATACAGTAAAGCAGTGCTTTTAAGTCTTATGTTGCTATTCTGAACACATCCATGATTTGATTAACTTGAATTAATATAAGAGTGCAAAAGTAGGAAATGTTGGAGACTGGAGGAGTGATCAAGTGACAAATACAGAATCATTAAAATGTAGCACTGGAAGGGACCTCAATAGGTCATCTAGTCCGGTCCCCTGCACTGAGGCAGAACTAAGTATTAGCTAGACAATCCCTGACAGGTGTTTGTCTAACCTGTTCTTAAAAACCTCCAGTGTCAGAGATTCTACATCCTCCCTAGGCAATTTGTTCCAGTGCTTAACTCCCTTACAGTTAAGACATTTTTCCTAATGTCTAACCTAAATCTCCCTTGCTGAATGTAAGCCCCCTACTTCTTGTCCTGTCCTCAGTGGATAAGGAGAACAATTTATCTTCCTTTTTATAGGAACCTTTTACATACTTGAAGACTTATTTCCCTGATCAGTCTTCTCTTCTCCAGCCTAAACATACACAGTTTTTCTAATCTTTCCTCATAGGTCATTTAATCATTTTTGTTGCTCTCCTCTGGACTTTCTCCAATTTGTCCATGTCTTCCCTGAAGTGTGGTGCCCAGCACTTTTACCTGAGGCCTTATCAGTGCTGAGTAGGTTGATTCATATTTAGTTTGTGATCCATATAATCCCAAGATCCTTTTCTGAAATTCTCCTTCCTAGGCAGTCACTTCCCATTTTGTATTTGTGCATTTGATTATTCCTTTCTAAGTGTAGTACTTGGCATTTGTCCTTATTGAATTGCATCCTATTTATTTCAGATCATTTCTCCAATTTGATTGTTTGTAGGCAGGAGGCCCTCAAGGTTTTCCTTCCTCCTATTTTGATTTAAAGAAAGATTTTTGGCTTTTGGAGAACTTAATCTAATCTATTTAGGTACAGTAGAACCCCATTTATCCGAGCCTCCATTTATCTGGCTCGCCGTATTAACTGAATCAAGGCTGACAGCCTGAGCCCCACTGACAGGGGCTGAAGCTCTTTGTCCATTCTCTGGATTATCTGAATTTTTGATTATCTGATCTTGGCCTGGTCCCAATTAGATTGGATAAATGGTGTTCCACTGTATTTTTAATGCATTTATCACCATTGTTATCTCAGTGCAGCTTATTCATCTTCTCCAAGGACAGCTCGCTATGCCAGAAAGGTAAAATACAGCTGTCAAGCCACACTGGTTCAATATTCAGCATGATGTCCTGCCCATTAGCAGCAGACTTGTTAGTCAGAATCTCAATTGTGAAGAACTGGGAAAAGTGGAAGGGAAATTACACAAGTGACTACACCTTTCTCCCTGTAAATCAGAGAGAAGGAACGGTTTCTTAAATAATTTAGAGAAAGAGCTGATTTATGGAGAGCTCTTAAAGTCTCCCAGAATTACTTTTGGATAAAAATGGTGATATGTGATCAAAATGCAGCCCAATGACCAAACATAACCCATAAAACTCCACCAGCCTCCCTCAACTTGAGGAGGTATAGCACACAGAGACTACAGTTCCCACTGTGCAAGCTTTCATCTTGCTCCAAGTGCCCAGGCCAATTAAGATGAAGCATTACAAGATGAGGATTGTAAACTCAGATTTGCACATCCACATAAAAAAATGACGCAGATTACAATCTACTTAATTTTATGCAAATTATGTGTGACTGAGGCTTCTGGCAAACTGCCAGTGTGGCCTTGGGACAAAATTTTGTATCCCTCTAACAGACCATTCTAGACAAGGAGGCAAAATAAACAGTAATTCCACAGATTCCTGACACTCATTCATCTGAGTAAGAAAAAGATTTTATGTTTTACAGAAATATGTATCCTTGAAAACAGAACATCAGAGAGAGAGAGAGAGAGAGAGAGACCTGAAAATAAAATAAAATAAAAAGTGAGAAATGTATTTTAAAACCCTGTAGAAACATAGATTTTCCTTATCTAACTACCCAAATTAAAGATCTACAGGCACAAAGTTGTTGCAATTAAATGCTTTGGCTTCCACACAATCTAGACATTTTCTTGAGAGGAGGTAATAATGCGTAAGACTTTAGCAAACTTTGATCCGACAGATTCTGAATAGGAAAGACTTGGTTAAATCAGTACATTGTTCCAAAGAAAATACATGAGTGGAAACATCTTAAGAACAAATTTTTAGAGGACAACTTGTCTGTGCGTACACCCAAATAGGCAAGGTATATAGCTAAGTTTTTAGAAAGGTTATTAACTACTATTATGGAACATTATCCCACCCATTTGCAAAAACTGTCACTTGTGTAATACACATTCAAATTTTCAAGCCCTAATGAGCTCTCCCATCTATTACTTCTGCTTACCTTTAAAATAGCAGGTCTTAATTGGCAGGAGTATAACTCACCTCACTTCATTAAAAAAAATACATCAGGGCATTATATAAACAAGTCTATGACTTACTCCACTGTGCTGCTGTCTCTCCATCTTTAGTGATGTCCCACTGGAATATGGCATTTACTTTCTTTACCAGCTGATTTCCAACCTCTTTGATGCGGCGACCAATTTCGTCAAACACAAGGTTACTCTGCAGCCCTGAAGCCTATAAAATAAAGTACATACAATTGGGGAAAGCTACATTAAAAGGTAATAAAAGTATAACTATTGTTCAAACACAGCATCCAGAGGAGTCTATTCTGCAAAGTGATTAAAATACAGTAACTCCTCACTTAACGTCCTCCAGGTTAACGTCGTTTCGCTATTAGGTCGCTGACCTATTAGAGAACATACTCCTTTAAAGTCCTGCAATGTTCCCTTATAACTAGAGCCCTGCGCAGACACACAAATGTGTATCCGCATCCCATGCGCTATCTGCAAAAATTATCTGCAGATATCCGCGGATTTGCAGGGCTCTAAACTGGGGGCCGGGCTGAGGCTCCGAGGCACCCCCCCGCTGGAGCCGGGCTGGGGAGAGCCGTGTGGGCAGTCGCAGACCCTCCACCTGCCCTCGGCCAGGCGGGGAACCTGTGGGGCGGAGACACAGCCGGGGGCTGCTCTCAGCCACCACCACCCCCGGCACCGCAGGCAAGTGGAGGGTCCGCTGCAGCCCCATGGCTCCCCGGCTGGGCTCCATGCTGGCCTGGCCAAGGGGACGGGAGAGACCTGTGGAGCTGCCATGGGGTTGCTCGGGCCCCACACCCAGGGCAGGTGGAGGGTCCGCCGCAGCTCCCCACAGCTGCCCGCTCAGCTCTTACCATGGCCGGGCTGCGGCTCCAAAGCGCCCACCTCCCCGGCCGGAGCGTTGGCAACTGTGGGGAGCCGTGGCGCGAGCAGCCCCTGTCCCTGCCCCCCCGCCCAAGGCAGGTGGAGAGACCCAGGCTCCCCGCAGCTGCCGGCGCAGCTCTCCCGGACCCAGCTCCGGTCAGGGGGGAGGGAGGGGAAGGGGGGGTAGGAGCGGCTCAGAGCTGCAGCTTGGCCACAATAAAAGCCGGGCAGGCAGCTGTGGAGAGCCATGGCAGACCCTCCACCTGCCCTGGGCGTGGGGCCCAAGCAGCCCCCTGCCAAGTGTCCCTGCCCCCTGGCCTCCCGCTGCAGTTCCTCACAGCTGCCCACCCAACTCTTACCGTCAGAGCCCTGCATGGATACAAAATTTGTATCTGCATCCACGCTGCTATCCACAGAAATGGTCCACAGATATCTGCGGATATAAAGCGGATACCCGCGGATTAACTTATAACCTTGTTTGGCACAGGAGCTTGCCTGCCCCCCAGCTGGAATGTCGGGCGGGTGGAGCAGGGCAAGTCCCCGCGCCCCGACCCCGCTCCCCAGCATGAGCCAGGGCGGAACAGGGCAAGCCCCCACGCTTCCACCTCGCTCCCCGGATGGTATGCCCACTGGGCGGAGCGGGGCAAGCCCCCATGCCCTGACCCTGCTATGCCCCTGCCTCAACCAAGCTTCACAATCATCATTGGTGAATAAAGTATTAAATTAATTGTTTAAAATTATTTTAAAAACTTTTACTGTATATGTATATAATGTCTTTTGTCTGGTGAAAAAAATTTCCCTGGAACCTAACCCCCCTAATTTACATGAATTCTTATGGGGAAATTGGATTTGCTTAACATCATTTTGCTTAAAGTTGCATTTTTGAAGAACATAACTAGGATGTTAAGTGAGGAGTTACTGTATAATAGGGATGTCTCCCTCCACACACAATAATCACATCTAGCACGTCTACATTAGACAGTAAATTCTACCTGGGGAAAAAAAAAATTGTGGAAGTGTTCCTGAGAACTATTTCACAAGTTACCTTTATAGTTCTTGTGATTTATCTTTGTAATTTAAATAATCCTGAAGGGAACCGCATATCTTAAAGCCTTATAAATTACCTTTTAATTTATCTGAAGTATAATCATGGCTTCCGCCCCACAAGGCATTGTATACACTAGTTCTTATTCTACAGAATAAGGCATCATCTAAAAAATGGGTTGCCTTTATTTTCAACATATTAACTTTCAAAAAATAGATTGATTTATAAGGTTTCAGTGTATTCATTTAATCTTGGACAGTCAAAGATACAGCATATACAGTGTTTTTGGTGTCACACTGTTTGACTAATGGTAAATTTAAGCTATTATGTAACTAAACTTAAATATTTACATTTTGCATTCGGTTAGTCTTTTGTAAGCCTTTGATGCATTTTAAAAGATACATGGTTTAATGGATAAGTTTTTACATTTTAGGAAGCTGCTCCAATATTAACATTTTTATCTACTACATTTCATCCTACAGTCCAGTTATCAGACTAAGGCAGCGTTAAAGGTGCCATGATATCTTTTATTCGCCTTATTGTACATAGGTGTATATAGCACACAGGATATTATAAGTGTTGCAATGAGCATTGCCTAAAATTAAGATTGCCTGACCCATTCCATTATAACACATCATTTTAAATTGCTTATAACTTTTTCTAAACTTCAACCATTCAGGCCGAAGTTTTCCATGACAGCTGTCTGCCTCAGGCTGAAATATTTTGGAAAATTTGAGCCAAAATGTTTTAGCCATTTCTCAGAACAAGGTCAGAGAAATGTAAGCTGTTTTGCCTATGTTAAAAAATTCTTACAACCACTTCACTGAGAAGCTCTAGCACCTCCACACTCTGGAGCAGGGACTAGAAATTTGTCCTCTGGTCTAAGAGCTGTGCCTTTTGTCATCCCCTTGAAAATTTGTCCAAATTTAGCCAAGTTACAAGCCTCTGAAACCCAGTTTGCAGACATGGCTTAGAGACGTGTTAGAGTTTGACAGCTAAATTGCCTGAACAATCCATCTTTACTGGGCATGATCTAGCCCTGGACTGCAGGGGATAAGCAGGATTTTCCCTGCAATTGCTCCCCATAACAATGGGGGTGCCAGTGTAGCACTGGGCACCAGAACTGAGAGCAGGGAGGTGGCACAGGCAAGCTTAATTCTGGCATTGCCTAACTTTTGAGTGCTTGATTTTGTAGCCTTAATATTCTTTTCATGTCATTCTTGTACGTAATATAGGATATATGCTATAATGGAACTTTAGCAATACTTTGGCATGAAATACAAGGTAGAATGTCATTGCTATGAACTTCAAATTCTAAGCCTAACATATTTTATTGTACTTGTTTATACATTTTGGGGATAGATAGGCGTTATCAGATAAAAGACAAATCTGATAAGGAGTAGAAATACTGTACTTTTAAGAGACAACTATACAAAAACACAACCCTTACGAACCTTAAAGAAAAACTAAGACTGTCTACAATGGGTTACATCCCAAAAGGATTTTTGCTGACAGTATACAATTGCCAAAGGTATGCGCATTGCAAATGTAGACTGGAATAGGAATGATGTGGTATGATTAGATGCAAATGTGAGGCAGACAAATGGAAACAAACTATTTAGCCACAGTAGTGCTGAATACAATCTGGATGAATCTGGGAACAGAACCACAGAACACCACTATGGGGAACAAGACTGTCTATGCCTGACTTATTATCATGCCATCAAAGAAATCTAAAACAGGAAGGATGAGACTCTCCAATATGCCACATGACTGAAAGGCTGAGAAGGTGTAAGGAGAAAGAGTTTTCTAGGAACCTGTCTTACGTATTATATAATTCCATTTCCATAGTATCTGAGCACCTCACAATCTTTAATGCATTTGTCCTCAGAACCCCCCTATGAGGTAGTGAAGTATTATTCCCAGGTCTTCAGAGGCCTTGACAAGCACCCCAACTCTCCCATTCACAATCTAGTGCTCCACCCTGACAATCATATCATCTAGGTACATCAAAGCAAATGCCTATACACACACACACACACACCAGGAGCTATATTGTGAACCCCTTACTCACCTTGGTGAGAGTTATTCACTTGAATAGCCTCCAACCCTTTTCTAGAAAATAAACATTTCTCACTCCTTTTTATTTGTATTCTTTTTAATTTGTCCCTTCCTTCTTTCTTCTCCTCTATTGTGTATCTTGACTTTAACTCTTCCTCTGTCTTTCTGTCCATTTTCCCTTCAATCTATAAAAGGATACTCATTTCTAAATGTACACAGTATTTTTTCTCCAAAGTCTCGTCTATACCAGAAAAACAAATTCCCATATTATAGGCACTGCCATTAACAGTGCAACTGAGTTTGAGCTCAGCTACACAGGTACTCATATCTGTGGATCTTACACAACCATCCAGTTCACTTGCTAGTGCAGGGTCGGCAACCTCGAGCCGATTTTGGGTGGCACGTGCAGTCCCAGCCCCCAACCCCACTCAGCCCCCCCGCCCACCGCTCTCCCCTGCGGGGGCAGGAGGCAGAAGCTTGGTCCTGCAGCAGTCAAGCTCCCCCTCCCCCGCTTCTTCCCCCAGCATGGTGCTTTCCTCCCCCTCCCTCCCGACGATCAGCTGATCGCCCGGGGGAAGGAGGGCGGAGCCGAGCTGCAGCGTACTCGCTGCTCCCTAGAGGAGACAGAGAAGAGGTAGGGACGGGGCCTTGGAGAAGCGGGTGGAACAGGGCAGGGGGCTGGGCGCCCCCCCGCCCTCTGCCCTCCCCCCTGACCCCCCACACCCCACCCAGTCTTCTGTCCTGCACCCCCCCCCACCCCCGCCCCCCCCCCCCGCCCCGCCCCCCCCCCGCCCCCCCCCCGCCCTCCCCCCCCCCCCCCCCGCCTGGGGGCCCCCCCCCCCACCCCCTGGCCCCGCACCCCCCCCCCCCCCACCCGGCCCTCTGCCCTGACCCCTGAATCCCCCCACACACCCAGCCCTCTGCCCTGACCCCCCCACAAGTCCAGCCTTCTGCCCTGCACCCCCACAGCCTTCATCCCTCTGCCCTGACCCCTCCCTCCCTCCCCCCCAGGTCTGGGGTCCCAGCTGCCAGCCCCATGCCAGCCGGCGTCCCGGCCGCAGGCCGCGCTCAACCCGCTGCAGGCCTAGGTGAACAGAACCCCAGGCTGGCAGCTTAAGATCAGCATTTTAATTTAATTTTAAATGAAGCTTCTTAAACATTTTGAAAACCTTGTTTACTTTACATACAACAATAGTTTAGTTATATAATATAGACTTATAGAGAGAGACCTTCTAAAAAACGTTAAAATGTATTACCGGCACGCGAAACCTTAAATTAAAGTGAATAAATGAAGACTCGGCACACCACTTCTGAAAGGTTGCCTACCCCTGTGCTAGTGTGTTCTTAGAAGCTTCTTTTGTATAAGACATGGTGATTCACACCCGAATAGCTGAGATTGCTGCCAAGCACTTCAAAACTGGAACACCCATATAGGACATGTTCTCAAATAGATCAATGAACCTAGGAGTTTAAATAACTCTTACCTGTGTATTACTGTACTACTAGTTTACTCATCTCATATCACTTGTGAGACTGCTACAAAATTCTAGTATTTCATACATTCTTTCAAAAGTAAAACATAAGTATGCTTCTCCACAAGTTGATCCATCTGAGTGTCTTTTTCCCCTACCTTAATGGGCTCTTTAGCTGAAGGTTTATCGAGGGTTGATGTCAGATCTACATATGCTCCTGCAATGGCAACTTCTCCAGTTTCTTTGACCTGTTAAAAGAAAATTCATATTCTGAGTGGATCATGCCAAGTAAAGAAAGAAGAGTTATAATGACCAAAACGGCTACATTTTAAAGCGACCAAGCGATCTTCCTCATGTCTTACATCACAGATTAATAAACAAAACTTAAAAAGCTCCAGCAAAGAGAACAACAAAGGAAAATAATGTTTGAAGTAAATTAGAAAGTATTGCTTTTACAAACAGTCCTAAAAAAGAACAATTATGTTTGCTTTGATGCATAAAGAAAGCCCAAATATTATTATGATGTTTTTCTATTAAAACTACCACCACAGATTTTCTGGATAAGGCCATAATAGCAGGACACAAATAAAATAGCTTTTATATAACGCTTTTCTTCAGTAGATCTCAGAGTGCTTTAAAAAGGTTAGTATTATCTCCATTTTACAAACTGAGGCACAGCGGTGATGTGACTTCCCCAGGTTCAATGAACAGGCCAATGGCAGAGCTGGGAATGGAACCCAGATAGTTCTTTTGAGTGCCGGTCCAGTGCTCTATCCACTAGAGAGCACTACATCTTCAATTGTCAGTTCAAATTATTTCAAGGACGTAGCTTCAATGCTGGGACATTCTACCTACAAATAGACTATTTGTTCAAATGAGCACTAAGAGCATGCTACTACAGTATTTAACAAGCATGGCTAGAGCAATTTAATTATATTTCTTTTCTAAAGAATTTTTAAGCTTTACTTTTTTGGATATGGAAAGATATTTCTCCTTGGCCTAAAAAGACACCATCAACTTAAAAATCATGCTTTTATTTGAAAATGTACTTCTGTTGTTACAAACGACAGCTAAGGTTACTTGTTTACATAAATAATAAGTTCACAGCAAGCTGGGACATGAATCTACCCTGCACTAGCCTACCATTGACTAGCTGTCTCTGCGGACACCACTGATGCACATTAACGCTTCATTGATGCACTCTGATTTAGTCCTGTTTCAAAGACGACTAGATCAAAGCGCATTAACAAATTGTTAATACATGTCAGCAGGGTCCACAGGGACAGGCTAGATTCACATCCCAGCTTACCGTGAACCAAATGTTTGTGTAAACAAGCCCTGAAATAGTTCAAAGAGAAATGATCTTGCTCTATTTTTCCGTTTATTTACTTTATGCATATATGCTTTTGACAGCATTTTGTGTGTAGTCAGTTTCACTGTTCCCTGCCTTTGTGGGTCTTTAAGGCAGCAACAGGGAAGAATTAAAATATTTTAAGAGATAGAAAATGGATTCTTTGCTGTGAAGTGATAAAAAAATGACAGAACTCATTTTTTCTAAGAATTGGATTTCAACTTGACACTGCCTCTTTAAAAAGAGACTACAGATTCATTTAAATAGTATTTGTTCAAAAATGTTGTGCACAAGCCTGTTGTTGTTGAATAACTGCAGAAACTTACTGACAAGACTCCATCCTTCCCTCTTGTTTTGTTGTTTCCTTCACTGCATTCTATGTGAAAGCATAAGCTCCTTGGGGCAGGGACTATGTGTAATTTATACTGTCAGGTACCTAAGCTACCTCTTGCTATAAAATAAAATAGATAAGGGAAACTAAGCAGAGATCACAAATATCCAAACAGAGGCCTCCAATTGGCCTAGTAATCACATATCCTGACCTGGAACCTTTCCACACAGCTGACTTAATAAATCCAATATTAAGTAACTGACGGTTAAGATTTTGTCACAGTTATTTTTAGTAAAAATCATGGACAGGTCACAGAAATTCACGGGAGCCCATGACCTGTCTGTGACTTGACTAAAAATAACTGGGGGGCAGCTGCAGCCTTGGTGGAAGCCACGCGGGGAGGGGGGCCCACACAGTTCTGGCTCCAGCCCCAGGTGTGGGGCAGAGGAGCATAGCCCCAGCTCCAGCCATGCCAGGGGACGGAGGGGGGGCAGAGGGGCACGGTCCCAGCTGAAGCAGAAGAAGACACGGAGGTATGGTAAAGTCATGGAATCAGTGACTGCTGTGACCTCCGTGACTAAACTGTATCCTTATGATGGTTCATAAAACCTATAATAGGATGGCCTATATACAATGTTTTAGAATACATTAATATTTGCATGGATGCTTCGCTGAAGTTTAGGACTAATGTATAAGTATTCTTTGTTGAAACTTTTGAAAATAATTAAAGGTGAGGTAATGCAAGTCTGGGATGCCAACTGCTGCTTGTTCCTGAAAGCCTATGAACTTTAATCCAGCAATCTACATGTGTGTGAACAAAAGGTATGCATGGTTCCTTTTCCCTTCCCCAGGAGTTTTGTATCTCTTTGAGATAAGCCCATCTGCTGATCAGAACATAAGATCCTTGAAAGAGTTGGTAGGGTCTTTTTCCCTAATACGTGCACAGTGGTGAGCACACTCTGGACATCATGAATATTATAGTATTTTATTAAGGCATCCAAAGACTTCCAGCCTAAGCACCAAAAACCTAAGTGTACTATACTTAACAGCTTAGCCTTTTAAAAATAATATATGAAATTACAGAGAACCTACAAGAAACCCTCAGTAGACATGCACAACAAACATATATTTGATTTGATAAATTAGCTTAATATTACGGCACTGCTTCCCCTTGCAAGATGCTCAAGGGGTAGAGAAAGAAAAGCAAATCTACGCTGCCTGATGAGATGAGATGGAGAGGAGGGAGAAGGGAATTGACTCAGACACAACAGGTTTGGGAAGAGATAAAAAGCTTGAAGATGTAAATGGCAAGAATATCCAAGAAATAGGCAGTTTCATTTATTGTGTTGATGAAATCAGCCAAGGAAAAACTGTAAACCCAAAATGAGTCAAATCATGTCTAGGGGCTTGTCTATGCACATAGAGGTACCAGTTTAACTTATGGCATGATTTAAAACTGATTTAGTTAAACCAGTACACAAGATTGTGGGGATACTCTTATTTTGGTTTAAACCAGGTTTATTAAGGCTTAGTTTAAGTTAGTTTAAGTTAAATTGATGCAGCTCTTCTGGTAGAAAAGACCTTCGGTACAGGTTTAAGCTAAACCATAACAAGACAGCGTCTACCCATAGGCTTGCACCAGTTCAGCTAAAGTGGTTCAGCTAAACAGGTAAAAATGTGTGTGTTGACAAGGCCTAAGATAGAGGCATTGAAGATAACCACTTGCAGTTTTCACAATTTTCCATCATTAAATATACATAAACCTCAAAAGCTAGATTTACAAAAACAGTACAATGCACTTAATTTGGAATCTTAATGCTATAAAAATCCCTAAATTAAGGGAATTCTTATAGACAATGTTATTTCCAACAACTGCATATGCAATCTTGATGACAGCAGAAAAAAATTATTATTAGATGGAGAAATGAGGTGAAGTGATAAAGACTTATTTTCTTCAGAGCTATGATTGAAGAACCATTTTGTCCCCCCCACAGAAAAAAAAAAAAAAACCCTTTTAACATCCTTTGCTAAAGCCCACAGCCTGAGTCTCGCTCTTCTGACCTTGGTTTGAATGTGAATTCTGTTTCCCTCCTTCCACATCTCTGTTTGCAGAGTTTGTCCTGGAAAGACTGGTTTTACAAAACGGACCTGCAAAAAGAAAGGGTTCAGATAGCCTTATTTATTTCTAAATAAAAACATTCAGCAGTAGTACTGATTTGCATGTAACAAAATATGCAGTCTAGAGCATAAAATCAATTGAAATAGAAAAAACTGTTCAGAAAACATGTAATTGTCAAAGCAGATTATCTAGCAATTAGGGCCGTCAAGCGATTAAAAAAATTAATTGTGATTAATCGTGCTGTTAAACAACAACAGAATACCATTTATATAAATATTTTTGGATATTTTCCACATTTTCAAATATATTGATTTCAATTACAACACAGAACACAAAGTGTACAGTGCTCACTTTATATTTATTTTTTATTATAAATATTTGCACTGTAAAAATAAAAAATAGTATTTTTCAATTCACTTAAGTACTGTAGTGCAATCTCTTTATCATGAAAGTTAAACTTACAAATGCAGAATTATGTACAAAAATAACTGCATTCAAAAATAAAACAATGTAAATCTTTAGAGCCCACAAGTCCACTCAGTCCTACTTCTTGTTCAGCCAATCGCTCAAACAAGTTTGTTTACATTTGCAGGAGATAATGCTGCCCACTTCTTGTTTACAGTGTCACCTGACAGTGAGAACAGGCGTTCGCATGGCACTGTTGTAGCCGGCATTGCAAGATATTTACGTGCCAGATGCGCTGAAGATTCGTATGTCCCTTCATGCTTCAACCATCACTCCAGGGGACATGCGTCCATGCTGATGACGGGTTCTGCTCGATAACGATCGAAAGCAGTGCAGACCAAAAAATGTTCATTTTCATCGTCTGAGTCAGATGACACCAGCAGAAGGTTGATTTTCTTTTTTGGTGGTTCAGGTTCTGTAGTTTCCGCATCGGAGTGTTGCTTTTTTAAGACTTCTGAAAGCATGCTCCACACCCCATCCCTCTCAGATTTTGGAAGGCACTTTAGATTCTGAAACCTTGGGTCGAGTGCTGTAGCTATCTTTAGAAATCTCAAATTGGTACCTTCTTTGTGTTTTGTCAAATCTGCAGTGAAAGTGTTCTTAAAACGAACAACATGCTGGGTCATCATCCGAGACTGCTATAATATGAAATATATGGCAGAATGCGGGGAAAACACAGAGCAGGAGACATACAATTCTCCCCCAAGGAGTTCAGTCACAAGTTTAATTAACGCATTATTTTTTTAACAAGTGTCATCAGCATGGAAGCATGTGCTTTGGAATGGTGGCCAAAGCATGAAGGGACATACGAATGTTTAGCATACCTGGCACGAAAAATACCTTGCAATGCTGGCTACAAAAGTGCCATGTGAATGTCTGTTCTCACTTTCAGGTGACATTGTAAATAAGAAGCGGACAGCATTATCTCCCATAAATGTAAACAAACTAGTTTTTCTTAGTGATTGGCTGAACAAGACATAGGACTGAGTGGACTTGTAGGCTCTGAAGTTTTAAATTTTTTTGTTTTTTGAGTGCAGTTATGTAATTAAACAAATCTACATTTGTAAGTTGTGCTTTCACAATAAAGAGATTGCACTATGGTACTTGTATGAGGTGAATTGAAAAATACTATTTCTTTTGTTTGTCATTTTTACAGTGCAAATATTGTAATAAAAATAATATAAAATGAGCACTTGTATTCTGTGTTGTAATTGAAAACAATATATTTGAAAAGGTAGAAAAACAGCCAAAATATTTAATAAATTTCAATTGGTATTCTATTATTTAATAGTGCAATTAAAACTGCCATTAATTTTTTTAATCACAATTAAATTTTTTGAGTTAATTGCATGAGTTAACTGCGATTAATCGACAGCCCTACTAGTAATATTTATAGAAACTTACTAGCTACAGCCATGAAAATACATAGAGTATTAAGTAAAAGCAAAATGAGTACTCTGTCATTGTGGCAGACTGATTTAAAGTAAGTTTGCATGGACAAACCTAAAGTCCGTTTCCACCTTAGGAAATGTAATTAACAGGAACTACTCCTTAATAGCTGAATAATCAAGGAAGAGAAATTAACTGCCAAGAACAGACCTTAATTGCCTTGAATCTGGTCACATCATTATTTGCAAAGTGCTTCAAAACATGCCTGGCAGCAAAACCAAATGAACACAGTCCATGCAGTATGGGTTTCTGAAATCCTGTTTAAAACAAACAAACAAACAAACATTTTTTTGTTTTAATGTACATGTTTTGCTCTCCTTTTTCAAGGGGCTACATTTTTATATGCATCTTTAAACTCAAATTATAGAAATGTAGGGCTGGAAGGGGCTTCCCAGTCCTCTATGCTGAGGCAGGACCAAGTAAACCTAGACCAGCCCTGACAGGTGTTTGTTCAACCTGTTTTTAAAACCTCCAATGATGGGGATTCCACAACCTCACTTAGAAGCCTTTTCCAGAGCTTAACTACTCTTATAGCGAGAAAGGTTTTCCTAATATCTAACCTAAATCTGCCTGGCTGCAGATTAAAACCATTAATTCTTGTCATACTTCAGTGGACATGGAGAACAATTGATCACTGTCCTTGTTATAACAGCCCTTAACATATTGGAAGACTGGTTATCAGTCTTCTTTTCTCAAGACTATGTTTCTCAAAACACCCAGTTTTTAAAACCTTTCCTCATAGCTCAGGTTTTCTAAACCTGTCACCATTTTTGTTGCTCTCCTCTGGACTCTCTCCAATTTGTCCACATCTTTTCTAAAGTGTGGCATCCAGAATTGGACACAGTACTCCACCTGAGGCCTCACCAGTGCCATGAAGAGTACAACAATTACTTCCACAGTCTAACATTCAATGCTCCTGTTAATGCACCCCAGAATGGTATTAGCCTTTTTGCAACTGCATCACATTGTTGACTCATATTCAATTTGTAATCCACTATAACCCCCAGATGCTTCTCAGCAATACTACTACCTAGCCACTTATTCCCCATTTTGCAGTTGTGCATTTGCACAGTTGACCTTCCTAAGTGAAATACTTCGCATTTGTCTTTACTCAATTTCAACATGTTAATTTCAGATTCTCCAATTTGTCAAGGCTGTTTTGAATTATTATCCTTTCCCCCAAAGTGCTTCTGACCCCTCCCAGTTTGGGGTAATTCACAGGTTTTATAAGCAAACTGTGTATTCCATTATCCAAGTCATTAATGAAAATATTGAATAGTATCGGACCCAGGACTGAGCCCTGTGGAACACTGATTGATACACCCTCTGAGTTCAACGTGAACCATTGATAACTACTCTTTGAGTAAGATCTCTCTAGCAGTTGTGCACCCACCTTATAGTAATTTCATCTAGACCGCATTTCCCTAGTTTGCTTATGAGAATGTCCTGTGGGACTGTGTCAAAAGCCCTATTAAAATCAAGATTTTTCACATCTACTGCTTCCCCACTCTCCACTAAGCAAGTAACTCTGTCAAAGTAGTAAATTAGGTTGGTTTGCCATGATTTGTTGTTGACAAATCCATGCTGGCTTTTCATTATAACCCTGTTATCCTCTAGGTGCCTACCAATTGATAGTTTAATAATTTGTTCCAGTATTTTTCCAGGTATTGAAGTTAGGCCGACTGCTCTATAATTTCCTGGGTCCTCTTTGTTTGCCTTTTCACAGATATGTTCTACATTTGCCCTTCTCCAGTCCTCTGGGACCTCACGCATCTTCCATGAGTTCTTGAAGTTAATTGCTAGCAATTCCAAGATTGCATCAGCTAATTCCCTATGTACCCCAGGATGAATTTCATGGGGCCTTGGCAACTTGAATACAACTTAATCTCAACAGATTAAATAATATTTATATATTTCCCTATTTTGGCTTGCATTCCTTCTACTTGTTGTTAATATTTATTAATATTAGTTCACGTTAAATGAGACACAGAAATAGAGAACTGGGGAGTATCCCATTGAAATACCCTTTGTTATAATCTATTATTTATATTATAGTAACACAAGTTCCAATCAGAGCTGCGACCTATTATGGTATATGCTACGCAAGACACAGAAGTAGACACGATTCCTGTCCTGAAGAGCCGATAATCTATGGAAACGAGGAGACATTCAAATATAGAATATTTTTCTTAACGAATATATAGCTTCTATATTATATACATATATTTAAATATGAATGGAGACTATAGGTAGGGCTAGTTACGCTACCTATTGAGGTTGCCTGGAACGTCCCATTATAAGTTGCTGTTTTCAGGTGCTTACAGCTTTACCGACTTTAACTGTTTGGGCTGAAATTCTCTATGCTGAATGTTTGCCTCAAAATTAAATTTTAGGAAAATTTCAGCCAAAACAGTTCAGCCATTTCTGAAAACAAGGCTAGGGAAAAATACGATTTTTATCTACATTAAAAAAATACTGGCAACCTTTTTTGGAACAGCACTAGCGGCCCTAGGCACTAGGGTCGCCAACTTTCTAATCGCACAAAACCGAACACCCTAGCCCCGCCCCTGCCCGAGGCCACGCCCCCCGCTCACTACATTCCCCCTCCCTCGGTGGCTTGCTCTACTCCACCCTCACTCACTTTCACTGGGCTGAGGCAGGGGCTTGGGATGCGGGAGGGGGTATGGGCTCTGGGTTGGGGATGAGGGGTTTGGGGTGTAGGAGGGGACTCCAGGCTGGGGGTGGGGGTGGGGCTGAGGGATTCATTATGTGGGAGAGGGCTGTGGGTTGAGACAGGGAGTTGGGGTGTGGGAGGGGGTGAGGGCTCTGGGCCGGGGGTGCAGGCTCTGTGGTGGGGCTGGGGATGAGGGGTTTGGGGTGCAGGAGGGGGCTCCAGGCTGGGGCCAAGGGATTCGGCATGCAGGAGGGTTGAGGCAGGGGATTGGGGTGCAGGAGGGGGTGAGGGCTCTGGGGTGGGGCCAGGGATGTGGGGTTCTGGTTTGGGAGGGGGCTCTGGGCTGGGGATGAGGGGTTTAGAGTGAAAGAGGGGGCTCCAGGTTTTGGGGGGGCTCAGGGCTGGGGGCTGGGGTGTGTGTGTGTGTGAAGGCTCTGGGCTGGGGGGTGGGCTCAGGGATGAGGGTTTTGGGGTGCAGAAGGGGGCTCTGGGCTGGGGCAGGGGGTTGGGGTGCAGGGGGAGTGAGCGCTCTGGACTGGGGCTAGGGATGAGGGGTTTAGGGTGCAAGAGGAGGCTCCAGGTTTGGGGAGGGCTCAGGGCTGGGGCACGGTGTTGGGGTGTGTGTGAAGACTCTGGGCTGGGCTCAGGGATGAGGCTCGAGCTTGGGGCACGGCCTTACCTCATGCAGCTCCCAGTCAGCGGTGCAGCAGGGGGGCGAGTAAGGCAGGCTGCCTGCCTGTCCTGACACCGTGTTGCACGTGCGCTGGAAGTGGACAGCAGGTCCAGCGCTAGTAGGCGGGGGTGGGGGCAGGAGGCTCCGTGCGTGCTGCTCTTGCCTTAGGCACCACTCCCCCCAGCTCCCATTGGCCTAGGAGCTGGACCTGCTGGCTGCTTCCAGGCCGCAGCACGGTGCCCCAGGACAGGTAGGGACTAGCCTGCCTTAGTGCCGCAGCACTGCCGTCCAGACTTTTAATGGTCCAGTCGGCGGTGCTGACCAGAGCCAGCAGGGTCCCTTTTCGACCTGGTATTCCGGTCGAAAACTGGACACTTGGTCACCCTACTAGGTACTGGAACAAGGATCTGAAAATTGGCAGAGGATAGTCTTTGTGTCAGCAATGTGACTTTTGCCATTCCTCTGAAAATCCACCCAAATGTGGCCAAGTTATAAGTCTTTGAAAAAATGGCAGTTCGTCCATACTTGTTACTGACTAGCTAGAGCTTAACAGCTAAAATCTCTGAAGACTGTGTCTCCGCTGAGCATGCTCGAGACACTCACAGCAACAGGACTGTGCATGCATGAAGACCACAACTGAGCACGCTCCCTTCTAGGTCAGGGGCTTTGGGACAAAGCTGGACTTTCCCTGTAATGGCTGCTCCAGGCCATGGGGGGAGAGGCATGCACCAGGTACTGGACTTAAGAGCAGGGAGCTTGTCTCTCCTGCCTCTCAATGTACTCGTGCTGGCATCCAGGGAGTGTAGAGGAGGAAGCCATCAGATTCATATGAAGAGGGGACAATAGCTGGACATGGGAAGAGAGAAAAAAGTAAATTGGAACAAGGAGTCTGGTGAGACTAAGACTGGAGGTTTTATGGGAGAGGAGAGAGAAAAACTGAGTGAGAATGGCTAGGCAAGGATGACTAGTAGCTAGGAGATGGGACTGATTGGGCAAGGACACTACGACAGGGAACCAGTGAGAAATGGCAGTGGAGGGAGGAGGAACATTGACATCAGACAAGGAGCTAGAGAGAGGGGGCAGACAGACTGGTTGGACAAGGACACCAGGACTAGGAACTGGGGGGCAGAGACACATTTGACAACGAGCTGGGGTGCAAGTGAGTAAGTGGGACTGGCTGGGCAAAGACACTGAGACGTAGAGAGCCAGGGAAAGAGTGGGGGGAAACTGAGATTGGATGAGGAGCCTGGGTAAGGAGACTAGGACTGTGAGCCAGTGGCCTGGAGGAAGGAGAGAAAGATCAGCTGAGGAGTTTGGGATGGAGACTAGGACTGGCAGGGCAAGAAGACTGGGAATGAGATGAAAAGCCTGAAGAATGGACACTGGGAATAGGCAAGGAGAATGGAACTGAGACAAGAAGCCCAGGCAACCTTTATTCTGGCATTTCCTAACTTGATTTTATTCCTTGACTTTGCAACCTTAATAATGTTCTTTTAATGTAATTTTGTGTGTGTGATATACATCATACACATACCCACCCCTCAGCTTAGTTACTGTACATTGGCACATATGTAGGCATCACAGCAGAAATGGGTACAATACCAATCTGGAGAGAACAATCAAGTCTGCATATGTGCGTCCTTTACACCAAACATAAATAGCACTATCTTCTAGCTCTCTTACTGCCTACCCAAAATTGGAATGGATGAAATGCAACTGGTTAAAGCTGAATCCAAGCAAGACAAAGGTGATACTGGTAGGATGAGAGACGCACTTCAAAGAAACTGCCTCCTTCAAAACATCGAGTACCTCAGACTGTTGTCAGTTTGAAGCCTTGGGGTCTCTTTTGGATTTCTCAGTGCTAACAGCTACACAAATAGCCATGTAGCAAAGAGACACCAGTTTCATCTACCTGGTCAGAAGAAGCAGCCTATCCTATCAGACACTGATTTTGACCTTTAGGCTTGATCATCACAATTCATACATGCAAGGACACTGGGAGTAGGAGCCAGTGAGGCAAACAGAGGAGGGAGGAATGAAGTTCCATGTCCTGAAAACATTCCAGCTGGTACAAAATGCAGAAGCCTCTTTGCTTAGGAATACAGGTTAGTGTGAACATCACCTTGATGCTTCTCTCTCTCTAAACTGACTCCCCACTCAAGTGTCCAATTCGAGGTCTTGGTCCTGCAATTCATAATCATAACCTCCCATGCCAGCAATGTTGTACTGGAACAGTGAATCAGTCATTCAATATGAGGCAGCTCATGGGTGTAGGAGACAGAACTTTCACAAGAGCTGAACTTAAACTATAGAACTAATTTATGCAAGAAAAAAACCACTTTCATTGCTAAACGCAAAACTCATTTCTTCAGTTTTGCTTCCCTTCATTGCTTTCTTCACAAAAACGCCAATACTAACAAGCACTCAATAACCTACAAACCAATCAAGCTATTTCTCCTACAGACTAGGATAAAAGTGAGGAAGCATGGGAGAGAGTAGTATTATTTCTATTTTTGAATACTTGGGTGGTGCCCAGATGGTACAGTTATGGGGACCACACAAGTGTAAATATATTTTATAAAAATACCCCTTCTGTGACAATATTTGTGAGTTTCAAATTCATTATCCTCAAATGCCTAAGCACATAAGCTTAACATTTACTTTCTGTATGCATTTGTGAAAGAAAAACTTGATCATTTAAAGTGCTCATGGAAATCTAAAACAAAAAGGATGTGAGCTTGTCCAAAGCAAATTCACTGTAAAATTTAAGAGAACACTTGTTAAAAATCTTTTCAGGTATTTGTTCAATACGTTTTTATTTAATTTACACACATGGGTAAGGACCTGACCAAATCCTTGTCTAAAATGCAATGTGGCTGTTCTTTAGGTTCTGTCAAATGAACAGATATTCTCAGCTACCACGTTCATTTGGCTTTTCAAAAGACTACTTGCACTATGTGCAAGTCTGGGTTTGTGGCAGCAAAGGAGTAGAGCAATCTGTGATTTCTTTTCTTTTGTAAGGATGTTTTCCTAATATTGGGCCTCAACATGTAAACACAGGCTCTTACTCACAGAGAAAATAGTCTCTCCCCAAGGCCATTCTGAGTGGAACTGTAGGATTCTATTTAAATACCCAACCTGCATTATCATCATCAGCTGAGCAACACAAATCCCACAATTAAGTGGATCAGTAGAATCTCCTCAAGGACTGTAGTGAAATTTAACAACAAATAATAAATAACCAATAAAGGTAAACTACCAACAATCAGTGCAGTGCCGTACAAAACACAATAATAAAAGCCCCTGCCCCCTGAGACGCTTATTGTCTAAAAGAGAGACACGGCTATAGCAAGATGCACTGGGAGATTCAGAGTTAACTTAAGTGTTTCCTTTTTTCGTGGTTGAGGTGGAGAGAATACTAACATGCACTAGTGTTTTTGAAAGCAGCGAGTCTTTAGGAGGGATCTGAATGAGGAGAGGAATGGAATCTGGTGTATTAACACTGGGAGGGGATTACAGGACTCTCATGCTAATATGTCTCAATATCCATGCAAATATTATTTTATAGAGAGACAGAAGGGGGGTGCGGGAGCTTGTACACACTACCACTTATCTCTTTGAGCAAAGGCACTTCTGTACTACCAGTAAGATGTTTGTAAAAACTCATAGTTCTTAGGTAATTAGATTACATTCCACCCCAGGCAATATCACCAACAAATAACTCCTGGTGTTACTTAGTTTGGCATGTGAAATTAGCAGGCTGACCAACTCTATGGGCTAATGGCAGTTCTCTGAACAGTTTTGTAGAAGTGGCTTCAAAAGGGTATCACATTAACTTTTTGAACTAAGACAGTAAACTGCAGATTATAGGCTTTAAGTTAAGAGAAAACTAGGGAGAGTGGCAGAATGGGATACAAGGGAAATCCAACAGAAAGATGGAAGACCAGCTTTCCTTCAGGGGGGAAAAAGATTGTACATAAACTGTAACCAAAAGCAGCACTGATTAAAAAAAAGTGTAATGCTGCACATTATTTTGACTGACAAAGGGAACATTTAATGTTAAGTTTTAAGAAGGGACATTAAAAGGTCACGGGGTAGGTTTGTTTTTTTACAAAATCCCTCAAATGTGTTGACTAAATGACAAACTTAAAAATATTATTTTTACCTAATACTAAATTGTTCCCAACCCTAGCACTATTTAAAAAAAAAAAAAAAAGGTAGTGTTCCTCAAAGCTCACCTCCAAGAGCAGCAAAACCAGGATCAATGTGTAAAGGATTCCAATCCCCACTGAGCCGATACAAGGCAGCCTGTGGAAACAGAAAAACAAAAATGGAAAATTAGTCTGGGTTGGTAAAAAATCTAGCACAAGCCACATGCAACCTGTGATTGTGGGAGGAATTCATCACAATCTGCTTAGCTGGTGTTCTGATACTGCAATCTATAACAAGGACAAATATAAATTACATATTATTTTCAACACCTGCCACAGTACAGAAACAATTGCCAAAGATGCAGGGAAGAGTGCCAAGAACTGCATCTGGACTTGGTATGTCAATGAATAGTATTACCTAAGAAAGTACATAACTCTTCCTTGAGATTAAATATATGGGGAAGCATTCTGCCTCGAGATAGCCATCTCACCTCTGTATTCATGAGCAAGGAATGGTGCTCTGTATCCACTTCCTCACAAAGTGCAGCAAAACACCTGGAGTTTGTTGCTCTGGATTTAATAAAATTAACGAGTGTGTGGAAAAACGACACCCCCCCCGCCCCTTCCCCCTCCCTCTACTCCCATCAGTCAGGGCCTACCCTGTATTAGCAAAAAGCAAAGCCTGGACCATTCTACTCTGCCCGGGGAGAGGGGGAGGGGGAGGCCAGGGAAAAAGAGGAACTGGAGTATTTGTAACAGCGTCCTTGGCCATGGTCCAGCCTAACGCCTGCCTGAACTTCTGCTTTTGTTTCTGCCTAGGCTTTAAGGCTACAAGACAGTACGGTCAATATTATAATCATTGCTGTATAACCAATTTAAGGTACATTAATCAGAAATAGGTGCTTCTACACTACTCATAGGCACCCATTGTACCTGTCTCCACCCCTTCCCCGCATTGCCTCCCTTTCCCTCCCTTCCCCTTTCCCTTCCCTAACACCATGCCTGCCCCTGCCAGGCAATAATAGGAAGCAATGGGGCCAATCTGTGGCCAATAACCTGTAACAAGTTAGCAAAGCAATAGTCCTAGTGGTCAGACTGAAGGGCACCGTATCCCTTCTTTGTCCCACTATGTACCTCCCTTGCCCAAACCCCTACTAACGCTTATAACTAAGAAAATGTTAACTCACTATTGCTATTGTTTGGCTCTGATATACAAATATGTAATGGAATATTCCTGTAACCTATACTGGAACATGTTTTTGTAACCCTTCTTTTGTAACCGGAATTTGTGCTAATGTTCTCGCTCATGGCATAAACAGTACAACCGCAAACTGCCCTTTGTGAACCCGTGTGCCCAAACCAGTTGTCACGTTAGGCCCAGATACCATATTAGGGCCTGACCACCCCAGTCACAGGATACGCTGCGCCTACGTGTCCAGGACATGTTGAAAGTTGCCATCGGAAAGCACCGGTCACCCGACCCTTGTTGGCACGTCCCAAGACGAGTTGTTGACAACTCCGGAAAGTACCCCTTACCCTAAATGCTTGGCAATGACACGTGTGCGGTTGTGGTTTAAGACTTTAAATTTTGTGTGTAACCTTATGATCGGGGTAGTTGGTTTCGATCGGCTACCCCAACACGTTGGTGTGTGTGTGAGCTCAATAAACGGGCCTCAGGCTTGAGACTATAATTCAAATTTTCTGCCTAGGAGTGTTTGTTCCTAACAACACAAATGACTGCCTAGGGGGTATTCGTTCTCGACAAGTGTTACCGCTGTGTTCAGAACACTGTGAAGACCTGGTTCAGTACCTTTTGCAGCAAGCACCTCTCAGTGTAAAAACAAACATTGTGTCCAAATAGCATAAAGAACACCGGAATGCTTTCCGGTCACCATTGCGGCTCCATCAGTGCAGACCCTGATGCAATTACTCCAGCTAATCTGCTATTTTGCAAAACAAAAAGTCTTCCTTTATTTCCTTATTCCACACATATTGAACTTAGACAAGTAAGTGGGACATTTGTGAAATGTCTGTGGATTCAGCTAATTATATAGCAAAATCACTGACATGCAGCCGATAAATACACTGTGAAACTATGTCTTCTGACACATAAGTGATCCATCATTTGACATTGGTATTTTTGTCAGTACATTGGCCTTCTTCTCCCCAAACACTTCCTTTGTTATTTCAATAACACATGGCATTATCAAAGTACCAGCAAAATCGTATGTGATTTTTTTGTTTGAGCAATTTTATGCGCCACTATGTAGGATGACCTTAAAAGCTTTTATTCCACAGTAGCTGTGAATTTCATTACTCCGTTAGTATCAAGCAGTTCCTTGGCCTTTCGCTCAAAAAATGAACGATGCTTATCCTTATGCATGTCATGCTTTGCAATTAAGTGTCTCTGTAATTTGGAGGGTTTCAAACATTCATTGATCAGTACCTGTGCACAAATTACACACTGCGGTTGAGGTATATCTCCACTTCCAGAACAAATAAAACTGAAATTCAAATCGTTGTCTTCATATTTCCTAAATTCTGCAAGGTTAATAACAGCTTTATGTTTCTTACTCTCATCATCTCCTTGGTGTTCTTCACCCCTTACAGTGGTTGAATTTGCTGAAAGAAGTTCGGTATCCTCACTCTGTGGGTTTTGTTGTTTTGAAGCGGATGGTCGAATTCAAAATTTATCCATATCTGATATTTATTGTTTATGCTTACAACAATTTTCCCTGTGCTGTGTAACTTGTCCTACTCCTGCTGAAACAGCTCCTTTACACCCTGTGAAAAATGAAAGGGGTGGGTCGGTAGCTCCCTTTTATGGACACCCAGCCAACCAGTTAGCTATAAAATCCCTCTTAGTAGCTGTTCTCTACTTGCTTTACCTGTAAGGGGTTAAAAGTCTCACTGCTTGCATAGGTAAAAGGAAGGGAGTGGGCACCTGACCAAAAGAGCCAATGGGAGGGCTAGAACTTTTTAAAATTGAGAAAAAACTTGCCCTTTGTCTGTCTCTGGTTGTTCTCCCGGGGAGAAGGGGACAGGGCAGCAGTTATGTTGTAAGAAGCTTGGGCCAGGTATGAAAACCCATCAGTATCATACCTAGAAACTACTCATTTGAAACCCCAGATATGTAAGTAGATCAGGAAATGGTTGGATTTGATAAAAAATCAAAAGCATTAAAGTGTTTTACCTTTCTTCAACATTCATCTTAATAGAAATGTTCTCAGTTACAAAAGCATAAGACGTAACTGGATAAAACACAGTTCAGGTTTAATGCAGCCAAGTTAGACCTGTCAACAATTTCTTTTCACTGAAAGCAGTCTTTTGTATTATTTCATTAAATGAATAGTATTCCAAAACAAAGGCAGATTTTAAAAAAACCCCAAACCTTGTTATCTTCGCTTTCTACGTCCCGACAATGATGACAGCATTTCCTGAAGTCTTCAGTGATAACATAAAAAAAAGTGATCCATCCTCGGAGTTTGACAAGAGTCAATTGATTAGGGGTATTAGACTGAAGTCAGTCATAACATGGTTAGATTGCTCTCCAATTAATAATAAACTGTCAAGTCTCATTTCCTAACAATTTAGGAGTTCTGCCAGATCACAAAAGGAAAGGCGATATTCAACCTGTCCGTGCCAATTTTTCAATCTTGCCTGCATACTACAATAAAGGTCACTGGTAAAGCTAACAGAAAAGGAAGCCAGCTATCCATTTATACATTCTCCCTTCTGTCTGGAAAGAAGAGTTTTGTCTGAGAGGGTGTAACCTTTTCTTTGCCTAAAAATACATATGCCAAAAATCACAGTTTCGCTAATGAATAGCAGCAGTCAAACATCCTCATGCAGGAAAAAAGCTGATTGCTAGAACGAGGCTCTGGATCTATATACACCTCTACCCCGATATAACGCAACCCGATATAACACGAATTCTGATATAACGCGGTAAAGCAGTGCTCCGGTGGGGGCTGGGGGGGGTGCTGCGCACTCTGGCGGATCAAAACAAGTTCGATATAACGCAGTTTCACCTATAACGCGGTAAGATTTTTTGGCTCCCGAGGACAGCGTTATATTGAGGTAGAGGTGTATTTTCAAGTGTTGTGTTCTGATACAAGGGTACTATAGCGCTCTCTCTTACCCATGCCACCAAATGTTTCTAGTTCTACTAATAGATCCAATATAGGCTCTGATCTAGAGAAGTCCTTAAGTACATGCTTAAGTGCCTAGCTGAATAGGGATGGGCTTAAGCATATCTACTTAAGTACTTTGCTGAACCAGGGCCTTAAGCATTCAAAGTTATGTTAATCACCTATTTTTGCAAGGTAGGTAATGGGAGGGAGGAATGGGTAGACGATACAAACCAGTACAAATATACTGTACTTTGCAGATAATAAATCTTTCTATTCATCTTAGAGGAGGAGATATATGTGAAACAAGTAGCTTATAACTGGTTTCCAATAGCCAGAATATTTTTGTGAAAATCCAGTGCACAAATTATTCAGTTCTTTGAGGAGATACTCACTATAGGAAATCTGAATCTATACTTAGCCAGATAACCTTTACTTTTCAACACTGGCCCCCATGAATGGAATACTAATTCCAAGTCTGCCCCACCAAGACACTAAAGTCTTCATTCAAATTTCTCCTTGACTTATTTTTTTTCATGCCCTTAACTACTATTGTTTAAAATGTTTTTTGTACCACCTAGACATGAATAAGACAAAATGAATTAACTACATGATTTACTGCAGTACCCCAGCTCTTCCTCACCCCACTCCATCCCTTCTTTCCCATTTATCCCACAATACATCTGTCAGATCTAAAATTAGATTGTAAACCCTTCGGGACCGGCACCAAGTCTGTGAGCTGTGTGGTTTTAGATAACTTTTTGTCACTTAAAAACACTAACACCAACACCACCACAAGCAACATACAAAAATTCTTCTCTACTAGAACCACAGTTAAACAGAAAAGCTAACCTAGGTTTATGAACCTTTACTAAAAGTGGCATAAATATTTGTACATACTTTGATAATACACACTAAATACATGAAGGGGAGGATGGGTGGAAATGAAAGAGGTCTGTATGTAAATAAAATGGCCAGTAGCACAATATATTCTTCCCCCATTCACCATCTTATAATACAGAACAAATGCTAATGTACTCCAAATTCACAATCATCTTTATGCCTCCAAACTCAGAAAATTATATTTCTAGCTGCCCAGCAGGGATAAATTCAGGAAATGTAAAAATCTCACATCTTGAAAGTGGCATCATAAAATTTAATAAACTTTCTAAGTAATTTGCTATTATTAGGTGCTCGCTTACTTCACAATTTCAGGGAATTAACAGTGCAACATTCTCTGACTACTAAAGCCTCCAGACAAATTAAGAAAACATCACATCCTTGCAATGGCCTCACTCCTCTCTGCTCTGCCTGTACTGTCTTTTGTTTTTAAGCAAATCTTCTTGGCATGCTCTCAGAATTTGTGAGCCAACAGCAGCATTTCATTCTCTCCATCATGAAACAAATTATTCATGCTACAAACAACAAGAGTCACCTGCGGCTTCCAGGAGGCTCTCTTATGCTGTCCTCTGAAGTTAGTGTAAAGTTACATGTTTTCAGGGAATGTTGCACAAGGCAGAGAGTCAACATTAATCTTTTAACCATTTTCCCCCCTCCAAGCACTCTGCTCTTTTCAGAATCTTCTCTTTTATATGGCTGTATCTTCACAACCTCCCAAATGGCGCTATCAACTGTTACATGCCAGCCTTTGAAAAATTCCTTCCACTTTTGTATGCCTTATTGATTTGTTTTATTTAAAATAAAGGGCTATCAAAGGAATGAAGCACCATGCAGAAATAATTACTACATATTCTAATTAAAGAAAATACCTTTATTTTTGCTTTTTCTTTGGGGATCTAATCACTATTTCATACAAAGAAAGGAGCTCAGGGGAGAGAACAAGGAAACTATTGGTCAGCCTCACAGAGTGCTGCAGAATATCACTTCAAGATGGGGAGAAATAAGAGGGTATGAAGTTCCCTAGGGTGAGGAATATCCCCATTCCCCAAATCCATGGTGGCAGACAGACTCAGCCCTGGTGTCCCTGCTATCTTTGGCTGAGTCTCCCTGTGGCTGATCAAAGGGAACCCAGAGAAAGCAGGATTATTTAATGAAGGACTATCTGCTACCTTATCAGGAGATAAGACCAGTCTCCTTATCAGCAAAGCTGTATAGAGAGTTATTGGTGGGCATCCACGAATGGAAGGGCAGGAACTAAGAGAGGCAATATTACAGACACACCCTATTCTGCACAGGCAACAGGAGATCTGTCTAGAGGGAAATACTCAGGCCCCAGTCCCACCACTACATTTACAGGTCTTGTCAGTTTCATCCTTTGAATAAGGCAGGTATAGGTACCAAAAGCAAGACAGTTACTCTTTAGGCTCCCAACAGGCTTTATCTCGAGCTGCTAATCTAAGCTAAAAGCTGAGGTGCCATATCTTCGCTTCACATTTTAACCAGAGTCAGTCAACAGTTAGCTTAACCAAAGTAAGAAGAAACCCTTTTTGTTTGTTTTTTTACAATATAAGATATACCCTCTCACCTCAAATTTGCAATTCAGAGTTCCCTGAGCCTCATCTGTTTACAGAAACTATCATAGCAGCAACAGTAGTATTTTGAGTCAGAAATAATCATTCTGACACAGCTGTTAAAAATGGGATGAAGTTGGGGGGAAGAGACAAATGGATTAAGAGGCAAAGTTTTGTTCTTTTTTTTTTAAATGTACTAGATGTTGGCTTAATATATTATACTTTCACAATATTTGGAATGCACTTATTTTTCACAGTATATAAAGCAAAAAATGTTTCATTTCCAAGTTCACTGGTCTGTAATAAAACTAGTATTGCACACACATTTTTATCTATCCTGAACTCCACTGTGTTCCTATTTAGATTTAGCACCACCATACTAACCGGGCTTGAAAAATTAACTAGTCACCTACTAGCAAGAGGTACAGCAGTACCAATGACAAAGGAATCAGAGGGGGAACGGGGCCTACAGTGAGGTCCAGGGGCAATGCCCATGTGATAACTCTTCCCAGCATTACATGAGCCCACAGAGTTCAGAATATAAAATACTGAAACTGTCACATCAGTTAAGGCTGCTGGTCCATCTAGACCAGTATCTGTTGGTATCAGAGAAAGCCCCAATAAGTCCCATTTCAGACAATTCTAGAATAACCCACTCAGAGGGCAAAATTCTTTATAACCTCTTTCTGTATTTGGTTGTGACTCCCCTACTGCAGTGGTTCTCAACCAGGGGCATGTGAACTCATGGGGGTATGCAGAGCCCTTCCAGTGGGTACATCAACTCATCTAGATATTTGCCTAGTTTTACAACAGGCTACATAAAAGCACTAGCAAACTCAGTATAAACTAAAATTTCATACAGACGACTTGTTTATACATTTCATTGTATAGTATATAGAGCAGAAAGTACAATATTTATATTTCAATTGATTTATTTTATAGTTATATGGTAAATATGAGACAATAAGCAATTTTTCAGTAGTAGTGTGCCATGACAGTCTGTATTTTTATGTCTGATTTTGTGAGCAAGTAGTTTTTAAGTGAGGTGTAACTTGGGGGTAACGCAAGACAAATCAGACTCCTGAAAGGGGTACAGTAATCTGGAAAGGTTGAGAGCCACGGCCCTACTGTGTCCATCCTTCAGTGGGATTAGTTCAGCACAGGATGGACAGGCTTTGAAGCCCACAAGTCTACCATGATAAAGAGCCTTGTGCAGAGAGGTTTATACAGATGAGTCAAAACAGTAGAGTTTGGTCCAGATGGGTTGGATAATTCACAGCTGTTGAATACAGCAGATGGCTCCGAGCTGGTTCTGGAGACTTTGGGAGGTCTTGAAGAAAATAGTCAGAGCTAAGAACTAGCAGGTTCGATACTTGCCAGGTTCTGTCTCACCATCATGAGTGGTAAGAGGGAGGGTCGTGACCACCTGGCCCTTTATGCCCTTGTTCAGGAGCATGAGGCAGCACAGGGCACATGCACGGCCCTCACAGATAAAGTAACTCCTCACTTAGCGTAATTATGTTCCTGAACAATGTGACTTTAAGCGAAATGATGTTAAGCTAATCCAATTTCCCCATAAGAATTAATGTAAATGGGGGGGGTAGGTTCCAGGGAAATTTTTTTCACCAGACAAAAATCTATACACACACACACACACACACACAGAGTGTATAAGTTTTAAACAAACAATTCAATACTGTACACAGCAATGATGATTGTGAAGCTTGGTTGAGGTGGTGAAGTTAGAGGGTGGAAGAGGGTGGGATATTTCCCAGGAAATGCCTTACTGCTAAATGATGAACTAGCATTCGGCTGAGCCCTGAAGGGTTAACACATTGTTGTTAATGTAGCCTCACGCTCTACAAGGCAGCACGAATGGAGGGAGGGGAGACAGAATGGCAGACAGAGACACACACCCTGTGTGTGGGAGAGAGCGAGAGAGCGAGCGATGCGCATTGTTCCTTTAAGTATGCTGACCCCACTCTAATTACATTGTCTTTAAAAAAATCAGGAAGTTGAGACAGCAGCTGCGGCCAGCAAGCTCTCTCCATCCTGAACCCTGTCCTGTCCCCACCCTGCTGTATATGGAGAAGGGGTAAGCAGGGGACAGGAGTAGGGGGGAGGGGGATACCCTGATATTAGGCCCCCTCTTCCCCCCTCCCCTGCACAACAAGCAGGAGGCTCCCAGGAGCAGCTCCAAGGCAGGGGGCAGGAGCAGCACATGGCAGTGGGGGGAGGGACAGCTGAACTGCTGGCAATTAATAGCCTGCTGGGCGACTGCCGCACAGGGAACTTAGGGGAGCGGGGAGCTGATAGGGGGGCTGCCAGTCCACCCTGGTTCCAAGCCCCCACCAGCTAGCTCCAACGGGCTGCTCTTCCTGCAAGCAGTGGACAAAGCAGGCGGCTGCCAAACAACGTTATAAGGGAGCATTGCACAACTTTAAACGAGCATGTTTATCAGCAACGTAACGACGAAGTACTGATATTTAAAAAAACCTTCAGTTCTCACACATTGAGGACCTACAGTGGGGTCCATACTGACATGCTAAACAAAGAACCCATTATCCTCTGCACAAGCCTGCCCCTAGAGCAGAGTTTCTCAAACTTCAGTGCACCACGACCCCCTTCTGACAACAAAAATTACTACATGACCCCAAGAGGGGGGACTGAAGCCTGAACCCACCCGAGTCCTGCTGCCCAGTTGGTGGGGCTCAGGCTTCAGCCCCAGACAGTAGGGCTCAGGCTTCGACCCCGGGCCCCAGACAGTCTAACGCCAGCCCAGGCGACTTCATTAAAACAGGGTGACGACCCACTTTGGGGCCTGAACCCCAGTTTGAGAACCGCTGCACTAGAAGGTAATATGACATATCCTGTGCCAGTGGGTTTCATAGTTACTAGCTAGACAGCAAACAAATGCTGAGTCTCAGGAACGACAATTTCAAATGCAGATGCTGGATTTCAAAACCGTTTTGCTCTATTCCCCTAGTATGTCCTCTCATCCCAGTCTGTGTCCCCCTGCTGCTATACCCATTTCCAGGGCTGCCCAGAGGATTCAGGGGGCCTGGGGCAAAGCGGGGGAGCTGCGGCTATTGTACTCACCCGGCAGCGGTCCGGGTCTTCGGCGGCGGGGGGGGGGCCCTTCAGTCGCTCCGCGTCTTCGGCAGCACTGAAGGACCCCCCACTGCCGAGGACCCGGAGTGACTGAAGGGCCCCCCGCCGCCGAAATGCTGCCAAAGACCCGGACCGCCGCCGAGCCAGGGCTTGCGGGGCCCGGGGCAAATTGCCCCACTTCCCCCCGCCCTGGGCAGCCCTGCCCATTTCCGTCCCCCTAGCCTGTCACAACTCAAAATGCTCTTGTTGCTGTGCCCCTCTGGCTCCCTAGCCTAATCTTGGCCTCTACCTCCATCCTTCCCAGCCCCTCACTGCTATCGATCCAGGCTGCTTGCTCCTTCTCCTCCATGCTGCCTGGATATGAGAAGGGGGACAGTCTCCCTGTCCACAGTCACTGTGGTCCCTAGCAGCAGAAATTGCATACAAAGTCCTGCTCAGCCCCGGGATGGAGTCTCTGGAGAATTTAGCTGCCAAATTAACAAGCTTTGACTGAGCATGCACAAACTATGTTTTTCAGAGAAATTAGCTGCCAAATTTGGGTCGAATTTCATAAGTAGAGCAACAGACACGTACCTCACCCCAGGGCAATCCCGTCAAATTACAAGTTCCTGTTTAAAAGCATAGAGGCGCTAAAGTTTCTCAAGAAAACAGCTGTATGATTTTTTTAATATAGTCCAAACAAATGTGTTTGTCCCAAATCTCATTCTGAGAAACAGCTTAACTGTTTTTGCTGAAGCTTTCCCAAATTAATTCAGTCTGAAGAAGACACTCATCTTGGAAAATTTCAACACAAATAACTAAAGTTTGGCATAATTATAAGAAACTGAAAACAGGGTCTTGTAATGGGAAGTGTCAGGCAACTTTTAGGCATGCTGAAACATAAAAATTAGCATGAAAATCTCAATACCCCTGTGACATAAGTATTATCATTTTACAGATAGATAAAGTGAAGCACAGAAGAGGTTAAGGGCTTGTCTTCACTAGCTTCGGTGTAGATTCTAATGCCCACCAGCGTGTTATGTGCTAGCTGGCCCATGTGGACCCTGCTGGAGGCACTACAATTTCCATAGTGCATGTTAATGTAGTACTATATGAAACACGATTACAGTAATGTGCAGACAGCAAGGACTAAGACACTCTGTAAACAAGCCCTTAGTGACTTGCTCAAGTTCTCATAGTGAGTCGGTGGTGGGGCTGAGACTAGAATCAAGGTCCGACACTCACTCCTGTGCTTTAAGACTTTTCCATTGCATAGTTAACGGTGTGATATATGATCTTGCTAGGCTGCAAAAGTTAGCAATACATTTTACATACTCAAATTTAACTAAAATAGCTCATCCTGCTCATACAGAGCCACCACCAAAATCCAGGAGAATTCCACGGACAGAGAGAGCACCCACAGAATATTCATAGCCAAAACCCACCATAGAGAACTACAGGTCTGTTGCATCTTAGGCGCATTTAACATGTGCGATTTCAGCTTTATGCAGTCGGCAAAAACAAGAAAAAAAAAAAAAAAAAAAAAAAGAGAAAAATAATTTAAATACTGTTTCTGTAGGGCGGGCGATTCTGCCCGCCATTATACTCAATGTAATTTTGACTATACGCGGTTTTCGCTTTAGGCACTGACCGCGGAACGTAACCCCAGCGTAAGATGAGACAGACCTGTATAGAGCTCGTGCCCAATGTATCTAATACTACTACTACAAATAGAAAAGAATTCTGCAGCTGATTGATATAATATCAGATATTTTATTGAAGAAATACAAGTGGTTATTTGGCACCATATAATACTACTACCTCTGCTTGTAGTTGGGTAGGTTTCTCACTTAAGTGTGCACCATCAATGACAGTGGAGGAAAAGAGAACAAGTTGCATATAAAGGAGAGAGAAAATTACAACTGCTGAAGATGTGTTCTTGAAAAATCTTTCCCATTTTTATTATCGACCAGCCTCACCTCCAGCATTGTAAATTCGGAACATTATATCCACTACCAAAGTTAATTAAAAACTCATTTCACTCCACCTATTTCCCCAGGAAAAAAAGAATCATAGATCATATCTGAAGCAGACACACGACACACATCACACATCATCTTGTTACAAACATCTTATTGTGTTACTTAGAAAGCTATGAAGAGCATCATCTGACCAAGTCCATTTTTCTGCATAATTTTCTACTCATTGCTACTTATTTTGTGTAAGTATCTCACCAATGAAAGATGTTTCTAAGAAGCTAAAAATATGTTTTGGAGAAGGGTAAAAAGGAGCAAGTCTAACGAGATTTGTATCACAGGTTGTGTATTTTAACTGCCTGATTAATCATTTAGTGGAATCTATTTCCATTTACTCATTTAAATTATCAGGTTGACAACTGACAGGACAAGAGTAACTAGATGATACTGCAGGCTCTATAACTACATTAAGTGTCCCCTTTGGGGCTGAAATTGAATGATTCATCTCTTGTTAAACTATTAATAGTCAAACGCTTTCTGGACTTTTTTGATCTTCTGTCAAAAATTCCATTTTATTCAAAGATTTACAGCAGTGAATGCAGTAAACCATTGTTCAGATTACAGATTGAGAGCAGGCCAGAAAACTGCTCCAGTGCGTCCATGTTTGTACATATTAATGCAATAGGACAGAAAGAAAAATACTGATACAAAAGCAATGGAATGATTCTCCTGTATAGGGTGTTGTAGGGTTCCATTCTGTCATACATTCTGTTCAATATGCACCCAAAGAGAAAGAGTAAGATGATTGGGCTGGAGTGGTATTAGCACTCTAACAGCACTCCGTTCCAAGGCTCTCTTTCCCTGGTTCGGAGAACGAAGTACCATTTTATCTGCATATAGGTAAAAGTTGCAACCTCTCTCCTCTTGGACATGGACTTTCCCAAAGTTATTTGTCTCTTTGTTGTCTCGATATAGAACAACCCTTGAAGGCTTCTCAATGTTCAATACAGAGTGCAGTTACCAATTTAGGACCTAATGCAACTCCCACTGAAGATATTCAGAGTCTATTGACTTCAATAAAAGTTCAAATGGGTCCTTGTGAGAGATGTGCATCTGTTCTGTAATAATTTATGAATACTGTATATCAACTCAGTTATTACAGTGTTTACTGTATGACTATAGTAGACTAAATCAGCAAGCTTATTGGGAAACAAACGGGAAAGCAAAACAATAGCTTCAACAAACACTTGAGGGCTGTTACACGGCAATGGGAGAGCAGCTGGCCCTGAAGAGACTGACTCAACTTTATACTGGACCCAACAAGCTGGTTTTTGATTAGCAGGGCCAAAACATCTGGGAACGAAGAGAAAGGAACTCTGCTGGATAAAAAGCAACACACTCTGTCTAGGGGAAAGGATGTTGTCTGGGAGCTGGAGCGACTGTCACACTGGCTGCAGATTTCTGAAGATGCTAGGCCTGCCTGCATCACCATCACAGGATGGTGGGGATTTATGTCAGATAGACACGTATGAAGTATTTATTGTTCTCAAATCCTTTTTCTCTTATGTCATGCTTTGTTCCTACTGTTTCGGTGAAACCATGCTTTGGTTTATGAAGGCTGTTGGGTCACTCTATTCACCACTAGTCATAGACTCCTGACAGGGAATACCAAACTAAGTCAGACAGTTTGGGTAAGCATGGTTGAGACACAGGGTACTATAGCTCGGGGCCCAGTCTAGGAGTGGGAGAATAAAGCTATTCCACCCCAGAAGAGGTAAGGACATGAGGTCTGACACCCGAGGGTGAATTCAGAGACCAGAAAGGGGACACAGAAGCAGCTAGCCCTACAATTGTGACAGCTCTCACTTAACAGGACCCATTACCAGAGTGCTGACTGCCACATCTATTCTTGGAAGATGGAGCTGGCTTGCAGTTGCCTTCAAGGTGTTTATATTAAGCCATACATAGTTCGAATCCTAACTTGCAGAAAATGCCTCCCTCCCTTGGCTCCAACATGATGGCTGAGTAACAAGATCAGCTGGGGTCTTTTAACTAACAGTCCCTAACTTTAAACATTAAAAAAAAAAAAAAAAAGGTAAAATTTTCAAAAGCACTGAAGTCACTTAAGAGCTTACTCTCATTTTCAAAAGGGCACTTAAGCACTTAAGATCCAAAGTTCCATTGGTAGTCAACGGAACTTCGGCTCCGAAAGGGACTAAAAGTTGCATTTGAAAATGGTACTTAGACACTTTTGATATTTTCACCCAGAGCTCTCTTGATGGACTGCTGTTAGCTTCCGAATTTGTTTTATCATCTGTTGACCTTCAAAAAATGATGTAAGACATCTATTTATTCAGGCTTTTGCTGTGGGGGAAGTGATTATACTTGAAGTATTAAAAGTGTGGATCTTGGCAGAGGGAAGTGTAATTGGACTGACATTTGTCAAAAGGTTTCACTGTTTTTGTTTTTAATTTCTATATATGCAACCAGAGGTTAAGATGAGTGTATGCTTTATAAAACATTAACAACATTTTGACTGCGTCACTCAGCACCACTGTGTTCTGAACCACCACTGTTACTTTGTTCCATATCTTGTCATGCACAGGCATTGGTACAAGTTTTCAAAAGTTCCTATTCTAATGAAAATTATTTTTCACAAATACAACATGACATGCTAATCATTTTAGCCTCTTTCCCATTATATAGCATTTGTACATTAGAAAAACTTGATAAGATTATAAGCCTTACAAAAGCAAAGAACATCATACATAAAAGTTATGATATTCCAAAGCAGAACACTAACTTTATTTTAGTGAAAATAGAGAATTTATTAAAAATAAGGAGGGACAGGGGTAGGAGATTTCCCCAAGTAAATCTGATAAAGAAACTTTCCTTCCTTAAAAAAGTAAAACTTTACCTGATCAGCTGTAGTGACATCAGAAAGTACAGCATCAGGTGTTCTATTAGGCGGGTTCACTGTTACCTGAATGGAAAGAGTTAGAATACTTAAATGCAAAAAGATCACTCTCCTTTACCCACTCTAAAATCATAATCAGATATGTTTAAAGAGAACTAAAAACAATGATTTTCCAGGGATGGGGGTTTAAACGTATTTAAGGATAAGGAGAAAAAATTTCCAACACGCTCAAAAAAGTTTGCATCAAGATTCTCTTTAAACATACAACATCAATACATTTTTGCCACAAATCTGTCACTGCAGAATAACACTGCTCTTTTAACATTGTACATTCCAGGGTCTTGCGTCATTTTACAAAAGCCAATAAGAATAACTGACGATCACTCCATTAGGTTTACAAACATCTGCTCTAACAACCATTTTAAGGCAACACACACCAAGCTATAAAGTGATTATTGATCCTAAAGCATTAAATCTGGTTTACACTTATACAGCAGACCATTTTAAAGACATTTTTTCCAAACTAAATTAAAAAAAAATAAAGCTCAAGAAAGAAGATTATTAGTTTCTCTACAAACTAACACTTTCACGGTTTGATCCAACTTTGAAACCTATCAAAACCAAGGTTAACATTTTGGACCATAAATTGAAGGGGTGCGGGGAAAAAAAGCTATTTAAATAATACCTTATAACAAGAACTTAATCAACTTTTGAAAAAGTTCACTATATGAATGACTCCGGACCTTATCTTAGTCTTTCAAAGCCTCTGGCTTTTTATTCTTTATCCTCCCAATTACACGCTGCATTTTGAACCCTATCACTTGAAACAAGGCCCTCTATGGCTTTGTTTTTTTGATCATGTAAATTGTAAACTCAACATGACAGTCTGTCAGACTCCATCTTAAACGGCTGATTTGTATGGAGCGAAAATATCGCAACCGGTTGAAAACTATTCAAGCAGCTGAAATTTATTCTTGAAAACCCACAAAGAGAAAGTATTTACAATGGTAGATATATTTCTGATTTTTACCAATAGCAAGTCAGTTCTACAGTATATCATTGCCTTTATGAGAGGTGCACTAAAGAGAATGAATGCTAGTTTAACGCATTAGATGGTATGAAGTTACCGGCTCACTTTCCACAGCAGACACCCTAATTAGTGGTAGTTTGTGTAAATTATCCCAGGAAGGAGTGGGAGATACACTGAATTAAAGTGCTGGCACAGTAGCATATTATGCAATGTTTTGCCTTGCCTCTATTCAGAAGCCTAGATAAGAAAGTGAGACTCCCACCACGAGGCTAATGGAGAATTAATTGGCAAAGACATGAAACATTTGGTGTGGGAAAGAGCAAGACATACTTATTTACCACTGTAAGAAGCACTATGGCTGGATGGATTCTGGTCTTAATCCTAAATCTGCTCATCCCCCAACAGAAGCAGAATATAAGAAAATGCTTTAATAAAAATTGCAAAATACTGAAAAAAAATCGCATTTGAAATTTGATCTGATGTTCAAATTCTAGTAATACTAGCTATAGTGTACTGATCCTGTACAGGAAGCAATTAAGACAGGATTCTTTGCCACCAGAACATCTACAAAATCTCAAACAGCAAAGAGTCTGTGCTGTGGACAACCTGCTTTATCTGTGCTCTCTTCTCCCATGAACTGATTCAAGTGCCCCTTCACCCCTGGGGAAGAAACAGTGTGATTATGGAGGCGGAAATTCCTCCAATTCATATAGAGCTTTCCACTCCCATAGAAGAGCAAGATCTTGGGACGTAACTTCTGTGCTCCCTTCTGTTTGAGTTTAGGCTGGCACTGCTCCCTAAGGATCTGGGTGTGCTAGAAGAACTTCTCCTGGCGAAAGACTAGTTAAAGTAACAATATTAGAAATATTAGCTTCTAACTGAATAAATAGTAATGCCACCACCTAGCGCTTACATGGTCCTTTTCATCTGTAGATCCCAAAGTGCTTTACAGGAGCTCAGCATCCTTTTCCCCATTTCACATATGGGGAAACTGAAGCACAGAGATTAAAGTGACTTGTTTAAGATCACCAGCAGGCTAGTGGCAGAGCCGGGAATATAATCCAGGTCTCCTGACTCCCAGCCAATTGTGCTGTCCACTAGGCTACATAGAATAAGTAGTATTTACTTGCTTTCAGACCTGAGAGGAAAGAGATAAGGTAGAGGATAGTTTTGGGTAATTGCTTTTTTGTCCCAAGAGCTGGCTTCTCTTTCTGTTAATGTGCTCATAGGGTCAATGCAGGGTTCATGAGGTGGCATAGGATTAAGTGTTTTCCGTATGCTGTAACACTTATATGTTGCATGAGCCATAGCAAGAGGCTGAGTGTCTCAGTACAGGGTAGTGATTGGGACATGAGAGCTAGCTGTTTGTAGGTCAGTAGGGGCAATTGGAGGAAATGGCAAAGATCATCTCAGCCCCATTTGACAGAGGAAACTCCTCAGCTGTGTGTCAGAAAAGTTCACAATTCAGGGGTCTTATATTCCCAGCTGCTGTTAAACAATCATATAACAATGAACGGGGTGATTTTTCTCAGTCTGTGTTTGCTCAAAAGTTTGTGATCCCATCTCTTGGGCACAGGCCTTACTAGAATCATCCACGCCTTTGCCACTTCAGAACACTACAATGGAGCTACTCCTTAAATTAACTCAGAAACTGAAGATGGCACAGGAAGTGGTGGCCAGCTTGATAAACACAGTGCATTTTGCCATGAATACATGATAGCAGTGCTCCAGAATTTGCATGGCCTGTCTGTGGATTTCCATCTGGAGGTAAAGATACTAGTTCTGTCTTATTAAGCCCTAACTGGCTTGAGACACACGAAAGACCCCACCGCTCCCACCATTCAACACTGCTGTAGATGAAAGGAGGTGTTCAAACTCCAGCTCTTTTAATACATGACAGAGGGAGCTGATCGCAATGTGTTCTGTATGAGGACCCCTAACGTAGAAATTCACTACCATCTCTGGTCTGAAACGGCCTGAAATTTGTGGGCAACCTAAGGGATACACCGCCAAGCCCTTCTATTTGGACAAGGCTAATGTTGAGGAAATTAAGCTGTAGATTTTAATTTGGGAGGGATTCATATTTTTTAGGAACTGAAGTGGGAAAGTATATGATTTGGGACTAGATTCTTGTGTGTGGAGAAAGGCTGTTTGATTTGCTATTTCTGTTTGTGTCTTAACATAAAAATACAATTAACTATCACAAGGATACCTAGAGTCTGGAATAGGTATTCTTTTCATGTTTTATATATGTTAAAAATTAAATAAAATCACTTATCACACTCTAGGTCTAAGCACATACCACACATTACAATCAAAAACTCTGTGCTAGATATTATAATACTGATTTTAGAGTACTGAGGTACAGTGATTGAAAGATTTGACAAAAATTACAGTAAATCCAGAGGCAGAGTTTAGAACAGAACTCATGAGTCAGTCTCTCAGTACTCTGCTATAATCCTGCACATCCTACCTTTATATCTAGATCACCAATAGCTGAGACAAAGTTTAACATTATTGCATTACCAGTCATTTTCCTACAATTTTCATATTTGGCAACTTCCCCATATCTTGTAGGACACAGTGTTTGTAGCAAATCCATAGCCCTATAAGGAATTAGATAAAAAATTAAAAACCATCCAGGCAATTCAAGTTATATTCTATCCTCATCTGGATTTCCCTGTATGTTAAAAAGCCTCAAGGAGAAAGGATTTATTTCTTCATTTAGTGAAACTAAGGACAACAATTTATTCAGTTGTTGTGATGTAGGAGGATCACATACAGACAAGACTACATCAGTGTGACATTAACAGAGAATAATTTTCTCAATGTTAACATAAGAAAACTAAATACCACCACTACTTCCTAAACAAGAATCAGTACTATATAATTTTAGTCTATAATTTTTGGCCCAGAAGGTTTTTAATTTATCTAATTTCTAGTGGGCCTGTGTTTTTCTTACAAGCACCATGTTAGACAAAAAAGCCGATGAATGTTGAGCTGGGCCACTAATACCACCACTACTGACTTTAGTAACAGCTCATTTGGGCTGCTGTGTTTACACAGATGGTCTCACTGAAATCAGGTTTCTGATGATAAAGTGTTCTGTTAAATTTGTCAAGGAGACGTTGAAGAGTTGTGCCCCTGTGTAAAACAAGCATGATTAATCAATTTTCTGTTTATAAGCATATGATATATTTAGAGAAAGCCTCACCCCACACCTGCGTGGTTGGGTGTACCTCAAGATTTGAGCTTGAGATTAAGAAATCTGAACACAGTGGATAGAGATCTAAAATCTAAAAATCAAAATCTAAAATCAAAAAGCACATCTAAAATCAAAAAGATTTTTTAGCTGGTCAATTTACTGCTTTTGAAGTTGAACTAATATCTCAGGAAGCAGTCCACATGGGACTACGGATGTACAAGCATAAGCCCTCCATTAAAAACTGAAAATAAATTAGCTTATATGGTGCAGTGCCTACAACATGGCAAAGCCCACATGATTATTATGTATTATTACTTGTCTTACAGTACTGCCTAAAGGCCCCGATCTGGAGAAGAGTCCTATTGTGCTAACTGTCCTTCTTACCATTTCCTATTTACATGCCATGTTTTCCCTCTCATTTAGATGAATAGCTGCTTTATCCATTTGGACTTGCGTTTAGGGAACATATACAATAAACCTCACTGTGCCATTGTATGTCACTTGCCAACTACCTCCCAAGATGCTAGAGTTTCACTCTAGATAATAATCCAGAGAGACAGTAGAGAAAGCCAATATTATTTCTTTCTTTTTCTGCTTCTGAAATCACACACACATAACTGCATCAGTTTAGAAACAGAGCTACATCTAGAGGTTTTTTCCATGAACAGCATGTTCCGCAAGCCATTTTAAACAAACAGGAGGAACACCAGTTGTTTGAAAGCTCCTTAGCTGGGAATTTCATTTTTTACTAAACATGCAAACATTAAAAACATTCATAATATAATTACATAAGAAATCAAGTACTGTGGGGCAAAGATCATATGAAGTCAAGATTATATTAATCAAAATCAACATTTATTGTTTTGTATTCCCCTCACCCACAACTGATTCTGTGTGCATGCTCATAGGTGCATAACTAAATTGAAGGGCATTAAAGTCTAGATTTGTGTCATTACAGTTACAAGAAGAAAGATTCAAAATACTTCCTTTAACTAAAAGAATGTGCGGTATATGGTACAAAGTATCCACTAAAGGGATAAATCTGTAAAGTCTTAAGCACATGAGTAACAATGGGACTACTCCGATGAGGGTAGTTACTTGTGTGGTGTTACCATCTGCATTCAAAAAATGGCTCAATTTTTTTTTTGTAGAAAAGAAAAGCATTCGAAAGTGGCACATAGGTATATATTCAAGTGCTAGGATGATAAAATGACAAAGCATAAATTTTGCACAGGACATAAAACAACCAGGACCCCTTGATTCAAGGAGATTCAGTATAAACCAGGGATCTGCAACCTTTGGCATGTGGCCTGCCAGGGTAAGCACCCTGGCGGGCCAGGCCGGTTTGTTTACCTGACATGTCCGCAGGTTTGGCTGATCGCGACTCCCACTGGCTGCGGTTCGCCGCTCCAGGCCAATGGGGACAGCGTGAAGCGGCACGGGCCGACGGATGTGCTGGCCGCCGCTTCCCGCCGCCCTCATTGGCCTAGAGCGGCGAACCGCAGCCAGTGGGAGCAGCGATCGGCCGAACCTGCGGACACGGCAGGTAAACAAACCGCCCCGGCCCGCCAGGGTGCTTACCCTGGCAGGCCGCGTGCCAAAGGTTGCCAATCCCTTGTATAAACCAACAATAAAGGAAAGAACAGTGAAAACGCCTCTGGAGGGGTCTAAATCTCTGTGCTACTTGTAAAAAGAGAAAAAATTAGTAGCCAGAAATCCTGCTCTTCAAGTTGGTCTACAGGAGAGGTTGCGCTCTCAGAATCTAATACAAAGAGACTCAAAAAAAAAAAAAAGTTCTTTACATTGGATTGACTTTAGATGTTCTGCAAGGCTTTTGCTGCCCTAGATATTAATACAGAGACTTCAGAGATTTCCGAAGAGTTGACAGATCAAAAGGAAAGTGAGTAAACAAACAAACATTTTCCTTCAGCTTCAAGCAAAGAACTCTGCACCCCGCCTTCTAGTTATGGAGAACGTAATCAAGTCACATTGAACCAAACAAAAGATGTGAGGCAATCACAAAAGTGATACACAATGCCTAAATTAAGATTGGCCTACATCAGAGGTTCTCAAACTGGGGGGTCGTGGAATGTATTCTGGGGGTGGATGTGAGAAGCTTTAGGGGGGGAAAAAATCTACTACTGCGCACATTTTACCCACAGCAATGAAGTAGTAGCAAAGCTGATTCCTTCAGACATATCAGGTGTGTGGGGGGGTCTACTTAAATTATGGACAAATCACACATTTTTCAGGGGTTGGTCAGGCATAAAGAGCAAACTTTGCAGATGTGTTCATACAGTTGCATACTCCATGCCACCCTTACTTCTGTATTGCTGCTGGCAGCAGCACTGCCTTCAGAGCTAGGCGCCCGGTCAGCAGCCACCACTGTCCAGCCGCTCAGCACTGAAAGCAGCGCAGAGGTAAGGGTGGCAATACCGCGAACCCCCCACAATTGGCTTGTGACCCCCGTTTTGGTGGGACCCCCAGTTGAGAAACCTTGTGCACTTTTGTATAATTTTACCCTATATACTTAAATGGCTCTGTTTGAATCAATGCCTTACTGTTTTTAATATTTAGTGAGTTGCATGTTGAATTTTTATTATTGGTGTATGAACTTGTGTGGCGGGAGGCAGGGGAGCATAAACTACTACAGACACAAAGAAGGGGGGCACAATAAAATAAGTTTGAGAACCACTAGCCTACATCATACTCTGAGGTCAACATAACTGTTGCCAGCTTGGCTAGTGAACAGATGATTCCCTCAGAAGATGACCTACAGCCTAAGTTCACAGACCTCAAAGTAAAGACCAGCTTAGACTGCAACTATGAAACAGCTTCTCCCACTTTAATCAGCCACCTCAACCTGTACTGCTCAGGCAATTCAGTTCTGAAAGACTGTTCAGAATCTGCTTGTGTCTGTCTTCTGCTGTGTCATTCCCAAGCTAACTGATCATCCCTAATCAATATACTAATTATTTTTCTTATATTATATTCAGTGAAAGACAATAGTTATTTCATCTGAAATACATTTAAAATTTACCTTCGCCTTTTCTGATGTTCGTTTTCCACCAAATCCTCCAGCTCCAACAATAAACAGAGAAAACTGATTATAGCACAACAGATCCTTTCCACAGTAGGTATGAACTGGAAGACAATACAAAATGAGACGTTATATTATCTTTTTTGAATACTCCTAACAGACCCCTCTCAGAGCCAATGGATATTGAATAGCTTTGTTTTATATATGCCAGTATTCATCTTCACAAGTTAGGGGACAATGTCCTCACTTTTGAATGGCACTGTCATAAATCATTTCCTAACTAGTGAAGATTAATGTCCTGTTTAAAACTACACTATTATAGATGCTCTTTACACAAAAGTATTAAAATGAAAAAATGAGCTATCAAAATGCTGATGACATACCAAGTGCTAAAAAAATGGTTGACAACACACAAAGTGCTGAAATTAATGTTTATTTCAACATTTCACACATCATTAGCCACTTATTTAAATACTATAGCACTATGCCATAAAAAGTGATTTATTAGAAGCCATTAACAATCCCTGGTGAAAAAACACATTCACAACCTCATACACAACAAAGCAGCACTAATATTGTATGTAGAAAAAGCAACCCCAAAGGAAGATTTAATTTAAGGTCACTTGGTTTTCTTTTTGTTAAAGTCACTTTTGATTTTGCTGAACTTGAAGTATTTATAGTTACTGAGGTGAAACAGAAATCTCTCTATTTCCAATTTATTCTCAGTTATTATTCCATTAGGACACAGACCAGCATTCATACTTAAACTTATTGCCAGTAGTGCACCACTTCCACTTATACTGGGTGCCTAGTTTCTCCCATAAGCAGCTAACCTTTAATGACCCAGACCAGAACCTTGAGGTTTGTTACAGAAATAGACAGACTGGTTTGGATAAACTTCTAATAGGCCCGAACCTTGGCTTTTCAATCGTTCCTATGTGGAAGTAAAGCATAACGAGGAAGGATTAGGTTGGAGAGCAGTTAGCTTTTTGCCAGACTGAGCCATTAACTGGTAAGAAACAGGAAGGGCAGAGGTCAGGAATAAGTAGTATTATTTGGAGGTTTTGAGGAAACAGTAGGGGAAAAATTTTAAAGGGTTCATGTAGAAATCTAAACAGTACACTACCTCAAAAAATCTGGTGGTTCATTCCCTATTAGTCTCATTCTAAAACTTGATTTCTGGGGACATGGTTATGGTATAACATGACTGTTGGGAAGTTCAAGACCCATATATTTTGTGAAAGAAAAATACAAGTTATGGACTTCTTGGGCCCACTAAATTAATGCACGAGCAGAAAAAAAAATTAACAAAAGAGAATAAAAACATTTCAGGACATATAATTTAAAGGATGTCCTTTCATAAAATTCAAGTTGGCAGTCAATTTAATTAGATGTTGGATTTTACTCTCACACACACACACACACACACCTTTTAAAGAGAAACACAGTTGAAGCTAACCAATTTCAGATAAGACTATGTATTAGAAGTAATAGCTTTGTTCTGTTTGTGTATTCAGCATCATCTCTCTCCTCAGGTGGGCAGGAACAATACTGAATCTTCTGTCAATGTTCTCTCAAAAAGGAGTATTCTTAATTTCGGTACCCTATCTATTCCAAAGAACAAGGCAACATGCACATGATTGCAAATTAGTTCATTTCTCAGCAGTCACTGGGCCATGTGGCACAGAACCGAAGAATTTAAACTGATTTTAGGCTGAAAGTTATTGTTAGCATAGGTTAAATTTTGAGACTGTCAGCTTTGATTGTGTCTCTTTAATAAATTACAATATGGTTACCATCTAAGAGAATAAGTGCTCCTGAGCCTTTGTCAAGGATATCAGCAATAGTTGATTCTGAAGTTAACGGTCCTGAAAGGAGAGAGAATAGGAAAACACATATGTTGTAGTACAAAGGTCTTAAATTACAATACAACATGAATTTTGCAGGAGTATTTTAGCAAAGCTAATTACAAATATTCCCAGGTTTGTAATCTACACAAGACAAGTTTTAGAACATATAAATTAGAAGTCATTTATTTCTAATACATTAATACAATGCAGGTGAGGTTTTTGTTTAAAATGTCAGTTAGCACGAAGCGGTATATGTTTAGACCCCAATCCTGTAACTGACTCCTGTGTCCACTCAGAGCCCCCCTGCGTTTGAGAGGCATCTGCCTGGGTGGAGACAATTGCCAGATTGAGGCTTTAAGGCTTACCTAAATGGTGAGTTAGCTCGTGGCAAACCAGGATGTGAATCTACAGTGTACTAATTTGCCATATAAACCCTGCTACCACGCACTAAAAGTTCCATAGTGCACTTTGACACTCCTATTTCAAGCAGAAATACATCAAAGTGCACTATGAAACTTAGTGCGCAATAACAGGGTCCACATGGCAAAGCTAGCACACTGTATATTCACATCCTGGCTTGCTGTGCACTAACTCATCATGTAGACAAGCCATTAGTGTCTACCAGAAGTTAAGGTGCACTCACGTCTGGAATATTTATGAACCTCTCAAGGTTTAGACTGGCTCATTAATTTCACAACAATAACTGTCTGAGTGTTGAAGCTTATTCATATGTCTTTTCCCAGTAGAACCCTTAGACAAAAACAGGATAACTGGCAGGTTTGCCAAGGAAGAGAAACAGGCATATCCTGCAAAGGACTATTGTGAGGCTTAATATGCCCATTGAAAATCATGCTTCAGTCTGAAAATATTTCATCTCTTATTTTTAACAGTAACGGCTAAAATTACAATTGATAGAAACAATTTAACTGCTTTTTTCTATTTGTCTTCTTGATGCATTTTGTGTAAAGTTAATGAAAGTATTTGTAATATGGAGAAACAATTTACTTTCCTCTGAGTTTCACACAAACAGAAAGGGAGGGAAAACAAATTACATTTTGTGAAAGATAAGAAAATTTAATTATAAAACCACAGAAACTGTCAGGTCACTGAGAAGCAGAAGTAGCACCTGAAACCACTGCCAACACCTGTTTCAAAATGAAATAGGTTGCAAGTTGATTGACTGTCACATGCTGATGAAGCACATATAGATTGTAGATGCCATATAATTGCAAAATATAAGGAATCAAAAGTAGACACTTCTGAATACACACAAAATATACTGTTTATCTCAGCCCTTACAGCAGGTCCACTTCCCAAAAGTAACTACACCTCTACCCCGATATAACGCGACCCGATATAACACGAATTCGGATATAACGCGGTAAAGCAGTGCTCCGGGGGGGCGGGGCTGCGCACTCCAGTGGATCAAAGCAAGTTCGATATAACGCGGTTTCACCTATAACACGGTAAGATTTTTTGGCTCCCGAGGACAGCGTTATATCGAGGTAGAGGTGTATTTACAAAACTTGAAAAACTAATGGCTCTCTATAGTCTTAAAGTTTTGTACTTCACATTAAATCTCCCACTACTTCTCTTTTATTTGCAAAGAGTCTTCTCCTAGAGAACGTAGACAAGCTGTATCACATATACTAATTATTTGGTTCAGGAAGCGCAGAGTATTTATTTAGCCATTTCTTATGTCCTCTTTCTTTATCCAGAATGCTCACGCTACATGTGGACCAATATTGCCTATCATATTCCACTACAACTAGTAATGCTGAATGTCAAATAGCAGGAAAATGTTCAGTTTACTGTCTTCTCGTGTCACTGGTACATAAAAATATAATTAAAAGGGCTTCTGAATCAGCGACAACACCCTATCAGGTACTGCAAAAAGCTCTAGTTAAAATGTTTAGCCTTTATCAGGCTAGGGGCATTTTTCCCCCCCAATAAACCCTTTTAACACAACCCATTTTCAATTATTAAACCCTAAAATGTTCAAAGAATCAGGCTCTTAACCATCACAAGCTTTCTTATCACTCAAAGTTATAAAATACAAGATTTTAAGCACAACTTGAATATTGAAGCCAAGCTTCTCTCAAACAAGTGTCTCTGGTGTTCTTATCCTGAGTATTTTACACTTTTAGACTTCTAGGGAGGCAAATAAAAATTCTTGCATTTCAACAATTAAGAAAAAAAAAATCTATTTTTACACACAGGTCTATGCCATAATATGCATTATGTGTGTATATATCATCTATTTTTGTGTGTGTGTACCAGGAAATCCAGCAAATAGGGCAAATACATTTTTAAAATAGATTTATTAAAGGTCAGGAATGAGGTATTAGGAATTGCCTTCTGAAAGTTCTTAAAAAGTTTTCAAACCAACAGCAACTCTGGAGACAATCCAAGAGAGGAATTGGTGGCCAGTATCCTATGCAATATGATATTCTATTTTTTGAGATTTTATTGTTTTAAATCGGTTGACAGATCTGCAAACAACTTAAATATCAACCTGAACAATATGATCTTATTCACAGAGTCCTGTCAATTAATGGAGAGCATGCCATCTTTCCTGCAAGCAATAAAGAGCCCAGGTGCTTCCTTTCACTCTCAGAAGCAAAGAACTAGTTTATCCGTGGTTTATTTGGTTTCTTCCCCCACTTGCTCTCATCTCTTTCTCTGAAGAATTTCTCAATACCACTTTACAAATAAATTCACATATATTCTGGCAACCAGTACTGGAATTGAAAAAGATACAGTAAAGGACAACAAAAATTATTAGGGGTATGGAACAGCTTCCATATGGAGAGAGATTAAAAAGACTGGGAATATGATAGAGGGCTATAAAATCATGAATAGTGTGGAGAAAGTGAATAAGGAAGTGTTATTTACTCCTTCACATAACACAAGTACTATGGGTCACCCAAATAAATGAATAGACAGCATGTTTAAAACAAACAAAAGGAAGTACTTCTTCACACAACACAGTCAACTTGTGGAACTCTTTGCCAGCGATGTTGTGAAGGCCAAAATTATAACAGGGCTCAAAAAAAGAACTAGATACGTTCATGGAGGATAGGTATATCAATGACTATTAGGCAGGATGGGCGGTGATGCAAAACCATGCTCTGAATGTCCGTAGCCTCTGTTTGCCAGAAGCTCTGAGTGGACGACAGGGGGTGGATCACTTGATGATTGCCTGTTCTGTCTTTTCCTCTGAAGCACCTGGCATTGGCCACTGTCGGAAAAAAGGATATTGGGCTAAATGGACCAGTGGTCTAACCCAATATGGTTGTTCTTATCTTTGTAATTAGTGAAGTTTTATAAAACAGAAATATATAATCTCTTTGGACATAGATCCTGATTATCCAATAATACATTTTTCAATGAAAATTTTGAAGGCAAGGGATAAGTGTGTCTTTGTTCACATCTCTATAATAAGGTCAAAAGCTTCTCGCTCTCACCAACAGAATATGGTCCAATAAAATATATTACCTCACTCAGCTTGTCTTTCTAAAATTAAAACATATTTTAGTTGATTTCATTCTTTAAGTCTCACAGACATAAGGATGTAAACAATGTAACAAAGTACAGTTTCTGGAAACATATTCTGACAATTTGTGCTATCAATTTCCAGAGGTAATTAAGTCTAGTTAATGAGTTGATCAAGAGCTATATATAACACACTGTGAAGGCACACTAATTTATGTTTAGTAAGCAACTGAATATTCTTTTTCAGGCAGCTCAGCAGAAAGCCAATTGTTACCTTGTTTTTACTAAGAACATCACAACAAATATAAACTATAGTTGTTAGACAAAAAAAAAAAAAAGAGCACCATCTGATCAGATTTTTTTTTTTTAACAGGACATCTGATTGGAAAGTTCCAACACCAGTATGATAAAGCCACACACACAAAATACAGAGTAAATTTGCAACAGAAACCAGTTCAAAACAATGTATCTGTATTTCCATATGTAATGCTGATACAAAAGAAAAGTGAAGTGCTGTCATGGTGAATATGAAAACATCAGAGTAAAGGACTGACCTGAGGTTGGAAGTGGTTTATACAACTCCAGATATTGCTCACCATGCAGTAGCTGTGTAAAGATAAGCAGCACTGTAATGACAATCAGTATAATTTGCCACCACTTCCCCCATCCCTGTCATAAGCAAATATGTAGATATAGATATTTTGGAAATGTGTTCAGAATGAAAACATACTGCTACAAAATAAAGAGAAGTGAGAAATTATATCAAGTTCTTTCCACACCTGGATATTTTTAGCTGCACCAAGGCTATACAAATACCAGCGAAATTGACGAGTTCATTATTTCAGAATATTTTGTTATGTTACTTTTAGTGTAGGAATTATTTTGACACACTCATCTTTGGAAGTTGTTGGTAACAGCCTAAAATCAAGCAGCCTTCCACAATCAGTCGTGACTTACAATCACACAGTATTTTCGTGGAACATACTGAGCATGGGGAGATCCAGGTTGGATATTAAGGAAAACTTGCTAACTACAAGGATAGTTCAGTACCATAACAGGTTACCTAAGGGAGGTGGTGAATCCCCATCCTTGGAGGTTTTTAAGAACAGGTTAGCAAACACCAGTCAAGGATTGTCTATGTATACTTAATCCTGCTTCAGCCAAGGCGGATGGACTTGATCTTTTCAGGTCCCTTACCGCCCTACATTTCTATTTTTCTAAGATTCTAATTAGGAAGAAGCCATCAAAAAGATAAATATGGGCAATTTTATTGCCAGGTTAATCTCTGTCGTCTACCCCATCATGTGTCAATAACTCAAACAATATATCAGTTAGCATGAGCCTACACACACACCAATTTATATGCATTTCCCATTACTAAAAATTTGAACACTCCAAGCTGCAGAACTTCTTTTCTAACCTCAGAAATCATCTTAAAAGAAAGTGCATTCAAAACAGAATGTCAATGAGATGGATAGCAGTGAACATTTCAGATTTCCTAAATTTTAAGTAAATGTGAAAATATTTCCAGCATATTTATGCTATCCTTTTAATCACTGACAAAACTTCTGAAGTGGAATCCAGTTTTCATAACGTCCAGCACCAGTTATGATTAACTGTTCATTCACTCCTCTTGAGCATCTATTATAGATTCTCAATTAGCAGCAGATTTCAGGCTAAGCAATGTGATTTCAATGAATAACACCAAGTTCCTAGGTTTAAAATTACTTTAAAAAATAGTTCAGGTGTAAAAGTAGACCTTTTAAAAAATGCTTTAACAAATATCCCAGCTATAATTCAGTGCTTTGAATGTTCAGTGTTACTAGATGGGGTAACAACCACTCAGATTTGTAATGCAGGGAATTTGAAGACAAAACACTGCAGGGGAGATGACCAAAGAGCCTTTTGACTGTAATTTACTTTAATGTATGGGACCAAGGAGAGAGGGAGGATAACATTTGGCTCTATACCACCATTCCCAGGATGCGGATAATGGTATGTTGCTCTTCTTCCCATAGCCTATGTGTAGAACATGGTAAGAATAATAGACACTACAACCTTTTGAGGGGGCCTCCCTCTGTTTTGTGGAGCACTATGTTTTTTCCTTAGCTTCTCACAAACACAACAGTCAACAAAAGCCAGCAGCAGTGATTCTGGTTCAATACATACATAATGTTAGGGGTTTGGCCATCTGGTGTTTGGATTTTGTTTGTTTTCTTTTTAAAGGAAACTTCAGAGTTTGAAGTCAAGACAGCTATGAAAAAAAACTCATGGGGTGGCAGGATTGTGACAAAAATAACAGCCATTTATACAGCTTTCTTTCATTTTTATGCAGACCACAGCCCCAGTACGGAAAATGCTGTAAATCTTACATTTTAAAGCTTTTTAAAAATCGTATTTCAGCTATGAAATACTACATTTCTTATGACATCATATTCTTGAAGAATGCAGCTTTATATAATTTATACTTGTTTAATATACATACATATAGCTAAATGTTTACATAGATATATGTAGATACACAGTTTGAAGAGTGTGTGCACCGCTGTACATTGTCAACTAAATACACCTACTGTACTTGCTTTCTAGATTATCTATGGTAGAGAGCTTCATCCCTGGAAAGAGCAAAAGAAATTGCTCAAAAATAAAATCCTTCCATTAACAACAACAAAAAAGTCAGAGCTAGATAAAGGTTTTTGGTTTTTAATAAAGAGGATGCTGCTCTTCAAGCAAGATTCCCACTTTAAAAAAAAAAAAAGAGAGCAAGAGATACACATGTGATTCATAAGCAGCTTAGGGGAAAAACAAAAAACAAACAAAAAAAACCCACGAACTCTATACCAGAGAGGTAGGTAACTCATTTCAATACAAGTTTTTCCCTCGGTTGCAAGAAATCAGAGCCTGTTACTTTTTCTCTTTTTAGAACAGCGATCTCTGAAGTTTTGGTGTATATACTGAGCCATTTCAATTACAGTCAATTTATATAGCATGCAATTTATATAGCATGCAAAATAAATTGCAATGTCTAAATCATACATACCTTTGTGAAGTCAATGTTGAGTCCTGGAACACTAGAAAGTCCACCATCCCACATAGATGCCTGAGCTGGGATGACTCCAAAGGTAGGTAAACAACAGAACTCTTCACTGCCTTCAAAAACAAATTTTAGATGATCTGGATCCTTGGTTGACATTCCCACACCAAGAGCGTACAAAATCGGTTGCAAGTGAGTATAATTATACACCACTGTGGGCAACTTTTGGCCAACATATTTGCTCTGTGGATTAAAAATATATAGTGTAATTCAAAGTTAAATGCTATGTAGTATTTGATTTCAATTTACTTTCTGCAGGCACAATCATCATATAGCTGCAACGTAATATATTAACAGTCTTGCTATGATTACTTACATGTAGGACTGTCAAGTGATTCAAAAAATTAATCATGCGATCTAAAAAATTAATCGTGCGATTGGCTGAACAAGGAGGAGGACTGAGTGGACTTGTAGGCACTGAAGTTTTACATTGTTTTGGTTTTGAGTGCAGTTATGTAACAAAAAAAAACCCCTACATTTGTAAGTTGCACTTTCATGATAAAGAGATTGCGCTACAGTACTTGTATGAGGTGAATTGAAAAATACTATTTCTTTTGTTTATCATTTTTACAGTGCAAATATTTATAATCAAAAATATAAACTTTGATTTCAATTGCAAACAGAATACAATATATATGAAAATGTAGAAAAACATCCAAAATATTTAATAAATTTTAATTTGTATTCTATTAACAGTGCGATTAATTGCAATTAATCTTTTTTAATCGTGATTAATTTTTTTTTAGTTAATCACGTGAGTTAACTGCAATTTATCAACAGCCCTACTTACATGCCATGTCACAGGGAAGATATTTCTGGAACTGAAGTGATATTTGTTTTTTTCCCTTTAAATATATTCCATAACAATAAATATACTGTAAGGATGCCCTGTCTATATCATCGTAGAATATATGGCAATAAAGAACCTCATCCTGCAAATTACACTACGCAGTATTTCAAAGAAAAACAACATTACAGTGGACAGCTCAATAAACAATCATGATTAAAGACCAACACTAATGAAATAGTTAGCACCATAATAGACAGATCATCCCACCTAGAACTTGTGGGTGGGGTAAATCAGCCATGTGAAAGATAAGAAAAAGAGCACTTCACAAAGAGCCTTGTCTGTCAGGTAAAAAACAGAGATGTGGTGTCTTCACCATCATTCTGAACAATATCCTCTTTAGGGTGTCTGAATGCTCCAAAGTGCAAGAGGTGGTAAGTCTTATAGTTTAATTTATATATATAACTTCAAAAGTTCTACCGCCAATTAGAGAAAATGAGAGGAGAATAGGGCGCGAGTTTATTATTTCTGCTCTAGTTCACATCTAAAAAGCAACCTTTACAGAAAGCAAGCCAAAGCTTCTCATCACATGCTGTGAGCAAGCTTGTCCTTGCTTTGGGTCTTTTGATAGCTACAAGATGAGTACCTTGCAGAAGCATTTTTACTTACTGGGTCAAAGCCTGAAGAAGCGGATCTAGTATAGCTTGTGGGATTCATGGAAACTCCTTCAGATTCTATTTGACTTAGCACATCATTCAGTATGCTTACCGACTCTGGAACAAACAAAACGGAACAAAATGACTTAAAAATAGCCAAAGAACCCTGCAAAAATCTGCAAAAGTAGATTCTTCTTTCAATGACATATGGGAAAAATAAAAAATGGGGGCAGGGGTGATTCAATATATACAGATTTCTCTAAACAGATTTTAGTTCTGTACCTTACTGATGCCTACAAACCATGTGTGGCAATTACATCCTACAGGTGTTCTACTGGCTCTGCACTAAGTAATGAGTTGTGATTCATATGATGAAGGAAATAATATTTATTTCAAGCACGTGTCTGGAACAAATAACTGGTGCTATACAACATTATCCTGGTCAGGCAACCAATTCCATAACTGTATATTAAATTTAACTTCCCCAGCACTAACATGTTAAGAGAAGACATCTTGTACACTGTTTACTAATTTTGTCAAAAGACAGAATTTGATAATTAGTGCACATTTTCTCCTCTGTATACTTATTTCTTTTGGGTATTCTAAAATCATGTTTTCTATCAAGCATCCTCCTGTGCAAGCTGAGGTAAACAGCAAGAGCAAGTTGAAGCTAGAGCAATGTCATGATTTCAAGAGGCAGATTACTGCACAACAAAGTGGGTTAGTACAAAGTATATGTTGTATATGTTCAGTATGCTGAAAGCATGACCATCTCTCTGCCTGTCTCACCTGACCCAGCAAGGGCTGCTCCATGCCAGGCCCCATGCCTGGGTGAGATTCAGGCATTGATGAGCGCTTGCTGGCAGAAACTCAATCTGCATAAAATCAATAATCCCAATACCAAACATTCAAAAAACAGTCTCCAAAAGATCATGAGACTGGCTTAAAAAGAGATTTTTAAAAATCACTATTTTTCTCCTTCCTGCTGATTTTTTCACTCTTAGAGGAAGCTATTGTCCTCCTATTTGTGCATGATCCCCGCAGGTACAAAATTCAACCTTAGATGTACACACAAATGCAGGCCTCCAGGCTCACTGCTCAGAAGGATCTTAACCTCTCCTATCCCCTGGGGTGGGGGAGAAATGTCCACTCTTTTGCTCTTTATCTGCCTCTAACTAGGTAGGATAGGGAACTGCCCCACTGAAATTCCCACTCTGTTTTTGCCACCCAGTCTCCTGTTCTTCCCCTGCTTCTTACACTCATTTGTCCCCAGTAATTCCTTCCCTCACCCTCTCACAGTCTTCTACCCACCACATTCTCTTGCAGCCCCCTCAACCTGCCCTGTGCCCCCATATTCTTCTGCACCCACCCTATCAGTTTCCTGTCCTGCTCCCCAACTCACCCCCCCGCCCTCCACTCTGATTCCCAGCACCTTCACAGTCTCCTGTCCTCTGCCTGGTCCTCACGTAGTGTCTGAGGTGCCACCATCTTTCTAGAGAGTAGTTTAGCCTCAACCCCCTTGGAAACAATGTGACGTGGATATTTGCTGGAGGCAGACTGTAGCTTCAGATCCAAAGGGAAATGGTGGCTAGTTTTGGTAAAGGCAACTCTAAAGTTATCAAAAGGATTGTTTGTGCCTCTCTCAGGGAGGGTGTCTCTCTCTCAAATGTTACTAGAATTTGCAAATCTGGGGGTGGTTTTGTTTCCCCAGCAGCTGCTAGCCAACCACAGAATGCCCCTCCCATTTGCCTCTAGCTAGAAGACTGAATCAGTTTTTCAGATGAGAACCTTGCTACCATGCTTCATGCTGATGTTATCTTAAAATGAGATTCCTGATGTGCATTTTATATGGAACTATGCATTAAGCATCTGGAGACTTATGCTGGTACAGAATGCTGAAGCCCATCTTTTAAGTGGTGCATCTTGGCTGGAGCACATGATACCTGTGCTTTGGGAATCTTTGCTTATTGGTGTCTGGATGAAATTTAAGGTTAGCAATTTGGGTTCCCCCCGCCACCGTAAAGCCCTATTTCAGCAGTGTAACACTAATGGCAAAAAAAAGTGAACACCATTCTGGGATGTATCAGCAGGAGTGCTGTAAGCAAGACACAAGGAAAGATGTGGACAAATTGGAGAAAGTCCAAAGGAAGCAACAAACATGATTAAAGGTCTAGAAAACATGACCTATGAGGAAGGATTGTAAAAATTGGGTTTGTTTCGTCTAGAGAAGAGAAGACTGAGGGGGTCCATGATAACAGTTTTCAAGTACAAAAAGGTTGTTACAAGAAGGGTGAAAAATTGTTCTCCTAAACCTCCAAGGATAGGACAAGAAGCAATGGGTTTAAATTGCAGCAAGGCAGGATTAGGTTGGATATTAGGAAAAAACCTTTTAACTGTCAGGGTAGCTAAACACTGGAACAAATTGCCTAGGGAGGTTGTGGAGGTTTTTACGAACAGGTTAGACAAACACCTGTCAGGAATGGTCTAGTTATTACTTAGTCCTGCCTTGAGTGCAGGGATCTGGATTAGATGACCTATTGAGGTACCTTCCAGTCCTACACTTCTACAGTTCTAAATGGCCTGGGATCAGCCTATTTGAGATACTTGTGTCTCTCCATGCATTACTGCCACAGTTGTGGTCAGCAGCAGCATTTGACTTGGATCCACTTTGAAAGGGCAATTGGTAGAGCATTCTCAATGAGGGGCCCTCAGCTCTGGAACTACATCCTCTCTTGGGTACTTTCAGATCAGATTTGTTCATCTTCAGAGCACATTGCAAGGCAAATCTATTTATTCAAGATTTTGGGGGTGAGTGGGGGAGAAAGAGGGCTTGATGGAGGTTGGCTTTTGGGGGAGGACTGTTGTAGGGGGTTGCTGGGTTTGTAATTTGATTAACTGTTATTTAAATTCACAGCGAAGACATCTAGAGTGTGAGATATCCTGTTAGTCTGGCACTGAACTTCTTGAGATATTTATTTCACAGTAGCAAGTGTAAGTTAATATATATTTTTCAGTATGTTTTTCATGACTGTTTAAAAACAAGATCGCTTTTAAAAGATGCTCTTCAGATGTCTGAAAGGCTTTAAGTAAGCCATTAAAATATTATCGCTGCAATCAGATGTGAGAATGGAGGGTGCTTTTGCTTTGTTTTTAAAAGAACACTATATTAAATAAAGGATCAATTTCAATGTTGTGAGCAGTTTGCTCGCTAAACTTATACAGTCAAGAACCCCACAACTGACCAATATTCCTCCCGTTTTCTAAAAGTACTGCTACAGCAGTGTGCAACTGCTGTGTCTCAACACATTAATTCACTTTAATCTCCACTGACCTGCTGCTGCCTGGCATAAGAAACAGCAGTCCCACCTACAGCATTAGATTTACAATGATATTTTAGCAATTGACCAGACATGACTCATTCCTGTAATGCAAGGTTACATTTTCAATGCATCCAACCAAGACTCGGAGGAAATTATATTACATTAAATGTCTGATATTTTATATTTAAGTGTCTTGTGACTGTTATCATGTGAATTAACAGATTGTCAAATTGAAAAAGACATTACTACATCAAAAACATTAAAATTAACACACATTTCAAAGTAAACTACTTTGTATTATACAGTAATTAATTCTTACTTCAGAAGAATAACTGTTTCTTTGTTTCTAGCTGTATTCTTAGCATATGGCTGGCACTCCATAAATTATATATACATACACACACACACACATATATATAAAGGTTAAAAGCATATTATTTAGGTTGCAAAGTCAAGCTCTTGAAAGTTAGGAGATGCCAAATTTATAGTTGCTCATGCAACCTTATGTCTGCCCAGCCCAACTCTCTCTCCACCCCCATCCAGAAACTTGGGAGCTCCTGCACCATCTGGTATCTACAGAGAATGGTGACAGGCCACTAGTGTCATGTGCTAGGCCACAGGATAATCAGCCCAGTTCTGCCACATATACACAAAGCTGAGAGTTAACTAACATGCTTAAAAAAAAAAAAAAAGTTATATTTGTATTTAGTAAAAGGTGTTTTGTAAAAGTGTTTAGCTGTGCTGTGGACAGACCTTTGCTGACCAATTGTGTAATCTTATTGCTGGGACCATTGTCTTTCCTCTCACAATCTCATCCCAGAGTGTGATTACCCTCTTTGTTGTGCCATATATGGAAGCAGACAATACGCTCTTTGAGGCACAGACATGTGCCAGTTAGCTATTTGGTGAGGTCACTAGCTCACTTTTGGGTGCTGTAAAAAACTTAAGTTAAAAAAAAAAAAAATGATTGCCATGTAATGACCTTTAGAAGGAAAATATTTCTGCCCATACAGTAGCTCAAAGACATAAATTAATCCAGAATTTGAGTGTGTTGCCTGAATGGCAATGTTGAAAGTATGTCATCATCCTTTTGTTCCTCATAAATTGAGTGTGGGAGGAGATTTTAATGCAACAGAACAGAACACTCAACTTCATTGAGGTTACGTGGGGTATAAGTTAGCGCATATGATCTGGTTTCAAACTTGGTGCTTTTTTCTTTTCTTTTTTTTTAAAAAGGGAAATACTGTTTAGTGTATAAATAACCAGTAAACAGGATATCTGAAATCTAAACTGGTAGGAGGAGAACTCATGGTCCTTGCCCCAGACACCAAAGAAGACCAGGCAGTCTAGTATCAGATGGCTTTCTGCGGTTTTTGCTGATCACTTACTTTCTTTGTCTGCTCATCAGCTGCCAGCTCCAGTTACAACCCACCCTCTCCCTCTCAGTCTCTACACCAGGGATCGGCAACCTTTGGCACACAGCCCGCCAGGGTAAGCACCCTGGCGGGCCAGGCAGGTTTGTTTACCTGCCGCGTCCGTAGGTTCGGCCGATCGCGGCACCCACTGGCTGTGGTTCGCCGCTCCAGGCCAAAGGGGGCGGCGGGAAGCAGTGCGGGCCGAGGAATGTGCTGGCCACTGCTTCCCGCCACCCCCATTGGCTTGGAGTGGCGAACCATGGCCAGTGGGAACCAGGATCGGCCGAACCTGCGGATGTGGCAGGTAAACAAACCGGCCCAGCCCGCCAGGGTGCTTATCCTGGCGGGCCGTGTGCCAAAGGTTGTCGATCCCTGATCTACACCTTGGTCTCATTCAACTGCCCTCCACACTACTCTCCTATCTCACCTTCCTCCTCTGACTATTCTTTCCCACACTCACTTACCCTGCCCTATAATACATTTAAATAAATAAAATTAAAAGACCCAGCAATTATTTAATTCAAAAAATCCAAAAAAAGGGGGAAAAAGCACAGAAGAACATCATGCTGGCACACCATCAGGCTGTTAACTCTGCTTGTATGTTCTATCCCCTTCCCCGCTCATTATCTTGTCTAGTAAGACTGAAAACTCTTTGAGGCACGGACCATCACGTTTCTACAGAGCCTAGCACAACTGAGCCCTTTGGTCCTCTAAGCAGTAGTGCAACACAAACAAACAACAAAAAGAATGTAGGGGAAAAAGAATTAGTAAGATAGACAAAAGTGATTGGCCACTCCCTGATAATGGTCTGGCTGTTTAAAAACATCAATTTAAAAAAAAAAAACCAGCAAAACCTAGATAACCACATCCAGAAACAACTAGATTGCTCTTTTCCTTCGGTGACTTGATTTACCCATTAAGTATTCTGAGTCAAATTAAAACTGGAAAAAACTTCTAAACACATTACAGAATGGTGGAAGGCAGATTGGGAAATTTTTACTTAGAATGATTTTAGAAAACCCAGTCAGATTTGCTTTGCCTTATGAGATTATCTCTAGTATGTGAAGCTCATCTGAGATAGCACTCCCTGCAGTTATTCACAGAATTCAGTGCATATGCACTAGGACATTGATCCAGCAAACCACTTAAACATGTGCTTAACTTTAGCATATGCTTAAGTGTTTTGCTAGATTAGGGCCTAAATGAGTTACCATCCAAGTAATAGGTATTGAATATTTAATTTGTTTATATTAAAAATTAATGAGTTCCACTAAGAGTTTCATCTTTGTAAAATAATGTTGTCTAAGAAGTCTACAAAAAAAATTTTTATGTGTAATAGCTGTATAGAAATCACAACTAACTCATGCCAAAATTGTAGGTCCAGTCCTAAAGATTATTACAAATGTAAGGAAAGTTACCTTTCAAATGACATGTCGCACAAACTTCAACCCCTTATAATCTAGAAGGAATTAAAGTCAGACCAATCATATTCAGAATTCCGAAATTATTTTTGTGCTGAGTCAAGCGTCACATCTCTGATTATGGGATATTCTTGCAAATTAAAGGTAAATGCTTTAGCTCATTCGTATTTTTTGTAATTGCATATAATTTTTAGTACGTAAATTGCTTTTTCACAGCATCCAATTACTTAAATTAATACTGGTAATAGTTTTTAATGAAATCTTTGGGGAGCACTTGAACTTGCAGATATACAAGGTACTTTTTTAATGCAAATATTCTAATTAGTTTCCCTTATTTAACAGTTGAATGCCTTTAGGAACTAAAGAGGGGACTTTCATACTAGGGGAAAACTTTCTGGGGAAATACTGTGGAAAAAACTTTCTAATGCATCATACTGAAAAATTAAATTTATTGACCTATCAAATTTCTTCAGAGTTTTCTTTAACTCTTTTGCTAATTCTCACAGATATGAGAGATTAAACAAGGTTTGTTCTCTCATTCAAAGCCCAGCTACACCTCTATCTTCATGCTGCTGAATTTTTGACATAACAGTCCTTTTCATAATACCACACTAAAGCAGAAGATGACATTGGGGTGTGAGAGAAAAATGTTACTGAGACATCTTCAACTTAAGCAAATGCAATATAGTTAAGTACTAATAGGGTATACTATACTGCTTTTTGTATCCATTTCTCTTATTTTGTATTTGTCCAAGTGAAATACCCTGAAAAATATATTGTATGCATTATGCTGATTTGCAGGAGAATTGAAGATCATACAACGTTTTTGGAACACCAATGAACAAATGGTTTTCTGCTCATCCAGGAATTTCTAGGTTTAATAAATTTACTTGTGTTAAACAATAGTACTTTGGGTTAATACTTTTTTCCATCAATATAAAATATAAAATATTAAATTCTGTCTGGTTTAGATTGCAAGATCCTTGGGGGGCAGAAGTTGTGATTTTCTGTGTTTTGTACAGTGCTGAGCAAATGTATGGTACATAAGAACATAAGAACGGCCGTACTGGGTCAGACCAAAGGTCCATCCAGCCCAGTATCCTGTCTACCAACAGTGGCCAATGCCAGGTGCCCCAGAAGGAGTGAACCTAGCAGGTAATGATCAAATGATCTCTCTCCTGCCGTCCATCACCACCCTGACAAACAGAGGCTAGGGACACCATTTCTTACCCATCCTGGCTAATAGCCATTAATGGACTTAACCCCCATGAATTTATCCAGTTCTCTTTTAAACCCTGTTATAGTCCTAGCCTTTACAATCTCCTCAGGCAAGGAGTTCCACAACTTGACTGTGCGCTGTGTGAAGAAGAACTTCCTCTTATTTGTTTTAAACCTGTTGCCCATTAATTTCATTTGGTGGCCCCTAGTTCTTATATTATGGGAAAAAGATGGGTACTAAATAAATAGCTGTATCAATCTGAAGAGAAGTTATAAAAACCAGTATGGCAGCAGAAGTTATAAAACCATTGTATAAGCATGTTAAAATATAGGCATTACCAACTCAAGGAGGGAGATTTGACAGGGCTGGGACTGAACAAAAAAACAATCTCACGTGGCTCTTAATAGCTCCTGCCTGCTTTGTATTTCTGAAGAAGGTAAGAGAAGTGATCCCAAGAAGGAAGTGACATGAGATCAGCTGGGGAAAAATGTTGCGTAGACTAGTGTGGTGCCCAAGATGAGCTGTGACGAGGCCAGAGAGTAAGTCGCTGCAGTAGCTGAGGCAAGAGATGACCAAGGCATAGATGTGCGCTTCTATGGTAGAAGTTACGAGGAAGACAGATTCTGGAGATAGCATAAAGGAAAAGAGCAACACGATTTGGTGAGAGTTTGTATATTGGACAGAACAAGAGCAGTCAAGAGCGACTGACTCTGCTGAAAGTAGTTCCAGGAAGAGAGCACAGAAAAAGTTCTTGGACAAGGACAGGGGAAGGTCATTAGCTATTAGTAAGAGATATTTCACTAGAGTGGATGGGGAGAAGCTAGGGATCCAATGGAGTTTTTGTCACAGGGTGACACGGGTCATTTAAGAGGAAAGAGGCCAGTGACTAGTCAGCTGACTCCTGACTGGGGCTTAAAGTTGGCACTTGGGCCGCCTCTCTAGAGGGGAGAGAGAACTGGTGACTCAGAGTTGCTTTAGAGCACAGATGGAGTCAGTCAGAAAAGGGGAAAATGAGAGCTGCCTGAGACACAGAGGAAAGAGAAGCAGAAAAGAAGAGCTGACAGGCATTGCTGGGAGAGAGCTGAGTTTGGAAAGAGAGCATCAGCTCTGAGCTGCTAGTGAAGAGCTTGGAGGAAAGCTATTGATGAGAACGGAGTTTGGAAAAGCGTAAGATCCAGTTTGACAGGGGAAGCCAAGCCCATAAGCAAAAAGGTTGCTGCAGGAGGGTGCATCACCCAAACAGAGACAGGACTAACAGGGAGTGAGGCCTTGACAAGTGGAACAGCAGTCTTGGGAGTCCTTGGGGCAAAGACCTGAGTGAAGGATTGTAGAAAGTGAAGTCACTCTCAGGTAGGGAGGCCTGGAGAGTGGTCCCTAGATCAGGGGCCAAAGGAACTTAGAACAAAGCGCTGCTAATGACTCTTGAGCCGATGACTTGTTGATATATCTCTGGAGAGGGGAAATGGGAAAACCCGCTATATGCATTTGTTTATTGTGGAAAATGGATTTGCTACCAGGTTTGGGGGGGAAGTACTGCACTGATGTATATGAATGTGTTGTGCCCAGAGATAAGCTTTATATCAGACACTAGGAAACCATTTTCCTTTCATGGACAGAAGGAGGGAAATGCACCTGTCGTGCCACAGGCTGCCACAGGGCCACCCTATAATAGTGTTATTTTATTTCAATTGGATGTTCATAAGACCATTATGAAGCACCCAACCCTGCCCAAGGTGCTTTAACAAAATTCACACTGTCAGAACAATATTCAATACTAAGAGAAGAAGAAAACAAAGCAACAGATATACATTTCACACTTAGGAAACTTAGAAGTAATGGAAAGAAGGAACATGATTTTTGGATAGGCAGATGGAGGAGGGGGGGGGGGGCAAAGGAAATTTCATTTTGGAAAAGATATACAATAGGCATCTGTAGGATGAGCGAAAAAGCCATCCAAGAGAGAGAGTAAGACAGACAGAAGGATGAGAGTATGGGGGAGGAGAAAAGCCAGAAGATGGAAGGGGAGGTGTAACAGAATGAGGGATTGATTAGAGGTAGGCAGCAGGAAAGATACCAGAGTCACACTGGAGTGAAATAGCAGAGGCAATGGGTAGAATGAAGGTTAGGCAGAGGGACGAGAGCTCTTGCTGCATAGTGCCAATTTTGTCCCTGAAGAAATTAGTACGCTCTTGGCCAGAAAGGGAGGAGAGGAGGACAGGGAGCAATACTGGAAAAGGATAACTTGGCCATCATAGAGAAGAGCTTTGTAAAGACCAGGGTTGAGACAGTGACTAACATGGTACATAGGGTCTGGAGCTGCTGGTCAAATTAGGAAGCAAGGGAGATGAAGCAAGAGGCAGTGGAGTCAGGTGGATCATCAAAGGGAAGCTGAAACTGTGACAGATATGGCAATCTCCTGCAATATCTTTAGGATATATTACTGTATCATTGTGGGCTAGGGATTGTATGTAATTCCATGGTGGAAGATGACCACAGTTCTTTCAGTAAGCACAATGGGGAGTGATTAGGCATATTCACTCAGGTTGCAATACCTCCAGAGAAGAACCACCACCAGTAGAGGCTCACATATACTAGTTCAAACGGGATTCTCCAGAGATCATCAGACAAAGAAAGGACTGTGTTTAAATTGATTCATGCCCTTCTTTCTGATCCAGCAAATGGACAGGACCATCTGTCCAATGGGGGCCCAATCCCTCTTGGGATTTTGGAAGGACTTTGGCCTACAGAAGCCCCATAAAGACCAATGGGTGACCTCTAATAAGTTGTTAGCACACAGAAAAACTTTTATTGTTTTTATATGTTTTCTCTGTAATGTTTTCATCTTAAGAATAAATGTGCTTGCTTATAAAGGGCTGCTTGGTAAGTTATAACTGCCAGCAATGACGTTCATAGCCTCTGAAGAGAAAGCAAAGTGCAGATGCTGGCCTGTTTAGGCAGTCTGGCTTTCTGGAAATAAAGTGCAGTGCAGGGAACTGCGCAGCCTAGAAAAGCCCATTAGGAGGGAAGAGAGATACAGGTCTCTGTCCAAGAGAGGAGTTGGGAGCCTAGAGTGGATGCCCTTGGTGAACCATTAAGCGGGAATACAGGTGTAGTTGCCGAATTTTGACAGAAGTCATCTAGGATAAGGAGGCTGGGGAGATCGCAGCCCCACTGTCATGCCAGAGGGTCCCTAATCCAAAAGCTTTTCCTTACTTAAACTTTCAACAGTAACCCAAGATTCCAGTAGTGAAGGGAATACATTCCTTATTAACACATTGCTCCTACATGCATTGGTGTACAACCAAATATACAGTTATCTTCAATCTGACTGTAAAACACAGAACTCCTAGCAAAATTGAGCACCTTAGCTAGGAAACCCCTGAGGAAGAGGACAAAGATTCAAAGGCACAGCAATAGCGCTAAAAAGGCCTGACTCTACTAGAAGTGTGTAATGATTTATGGGACACAGCTGAAGGGGAAGTTCAACTGATTCAGCAGACTTTTTTTTTCCTTCTAAAAAGCATATAATAAAAACCTGATGTTTCTATAAAACTCTTACGGCTTTCATTTCCCCAGACTGTTGTATTATACCAAAGACCTCCTTTACCTTGGATAGTCCGGGGCTTGCTGGCATTATCAAAGTCACAGATCTTCGCCCATTTATCTTGCACAGCCTCTGGTGTCATCGGATTATTCTTCTCCCTGACAATGGAACCCAGGGATCGCTCCCAGCGCACTAATTAAACAGTGAAAATGGAAGACATTGATCACAGAGTTCAAGGTGGTCAACAAGACAAACTTCAATTTCTTAGTGTGCTTTCTGAGAGATAATTAAAACTCATTCCAACCCTCCCAAAGGAGAAAGAAAACTAGGTCAGAACCTCTCTGATCTAACTCACAAGTGCCGGGTAGTTGAATTTAAAACAAACAGTCTTTGCCATTAGTTAACACTTAAAAGAATCACACCATGACATTTTAAATTCCAATAAAACATGACAAATTTTTGTAAATGTGATTTCAGTTTTTGAATATTCCTTTTCACTAGGCAAGGAACACTTGTACCATAAACCAATTTAAGGAGTCTATTCAAGTTCTGCTTTCATGGGATTTTGACCACTGCTACTCTCTGAGGTTGTAGAAGGGCTTGGGAAGCTGTAGGTGAATCACGAGGGGACAACACTGTTGATGGAGAATGTCAGTGACAGAGAGGGCCAGAGAACAGTATATCAAAGCAAGTGATCTTTAGCACCCTGACTCAAGGAGATACTTTCTGGCACAGACCATCTTACCAATAGTCATCATTTTTCAATCTTCCTTTTTAGAGAAAATTTTGGAAAAGGTTAAAATGAAGCCAGCTCTGGCATGCTACGAATTTCCTTGACTACTATGAATCCATCTCTCAGCTTGGAAATGGCAAGGAAGTTGATCTCATTAATTGACTCTCTTTTCTTGGTGATGGACAATGATCAGGTTTCCATGTTGATATTCTGAGATCTATCAGCACCCACTGCTACCATTTACCATGATTTGTTACTGAAAAGTTTACAGATGCTAAAGGAATAGATGGAGCGACTATTGCAAGACTCCATTCTTTTCTCTTTGACAGGAACCAAAGAGTACTTCTGAGTGAACCGTCAACTGCCTCAAGAACTCTCTTGTGGAGGGCACTTCAAGGTTCTACGCTGTCCCTTATCCTGTTCAATGAGTATAATAGGCTGCTAATGAAGAGGAAATGGTTTAGGGTCCATCTCATTAGAATACTGGTCAGAGCTGTTCAAAAAATTTCAAAATATTTCAGCTAAAAACAGGGACAAATTTTTCAGGAAAGTTTTCAAAAGAGAATCTCATTTTTCAACCAGCTCTAATGTGGCTGAATATCATTTGTACATTTTAAAAAAATAATCGTGCATTTTTATAAGATGACTAGAGGAAAAGAAAGTTAAGACATCTTTATACACTGAAGTAAATTGTCCTCTTGCTCATCAGCCACTGAATGTTGAATAGAGGCCCAGGTGTTGTCTTTACCTTTATTATACACACCTTTATGTGTCTTCACTTAAAGGTGAATACACATAAAAACAGATTAATAGTATGTGCCCCCCACATATATGAAGACTACCCCTTGTCTTCACACATACTCTTTAGCTCTTGTAGCTAACATTACTAAGCCTCTTCAGCTAGTGTAAGTCAATGCAGGTCCATTCAAATCAAGGGAGTGGTGCCTATTTATACCAGATGAGGATCTGGCACACATGGATTATGGCACTCATTTCCTGTACTAAAATCTGCCTCATCTATTCAAAATATGCAGCCCACTAGAGACCAACAAAATCCTCCCTCTAGAAAAAGCTCTCTTTATCAACAGTCATTGTAGAAGAGAGAATGTGCAATTATATTACATTTTGTTTTTATTAAAAAGAAAAGAATCTAAATCAACCTACAACAACACAGACTACTTACATTTACCAATCCATCCGGCTCCCACCTGCCAAGTGGGAAAAAAAAATCATTGTGTGATTTTATCACAGGAATCAGTCAGAGATTTAGTGTTGGAAACAAGCAAAACTATTCTCTAGAGGGCATTTGTATAAGTGACAACATAGCGACCTGGCATATAATTAATTATAATTAGTGGTATTTTTCCAAATAACTTTCTACTAAGCCTAGGTGCGCTAGCAGTATGAATAAGATTTCAATAGTTGCTTGGGAAACAGACAGCCCTATATCGGTGAATCCCATCAATGGCCTGCGTACCTAGGATTATAACTCATTTTACTGTAGAATCACTGACTCTATGGAACTGCTGCTCACATAGAATGCTCCTCTGTGGCATCATTTTGCCTGACTGGCAGAGTTAATGGGGAACTAACCAACATGGCAAACACCTTCCACAGGAAAGTATTACAGCACAGGAGCAGACTGGATTCCTAGTAATTTTCTCTCATTAGAGACACTGAAAATGAAGTGAGAAAAGAGAGAAAAAGAAAGGAAAAGAAAAGGACTGGCTGGGTAAAGATATTTAAAAGATGGCACTTTGAGGGGAACAGAAGAGAAGAAAGAGAAGCAGAACATTTGCACACTTTAAACTATATAATACCTCACACACATTTTGTTGGAGAGATTCAGATCTAAGTCACACTAGCTTGAGGCCTGCATGTGGCACAGAAACTGCCCTGACCAATGATCTAGCCAACTCTCCTTCATACATCGCAAGAGAAGGCACAAACCCATTTATAAGAAATATTTGCAAGATCTTACTTCTAAAAATGTGGTCAGCCTATGTGCTGTTAGATGGGGATTCTAAAATGTGTCTAAGTGACTTAAGAGAATAAATCCCTGATTGTCAATAGATTTTGTGCTTTTAAGTCACTTACACATTTCTGAAAATGCCATCATTTAAAGAAAAAACCCACAAGCTATTGATGCCAACAAGCAATCTTTACTTTAATAAAAAAAGAGGCTTGAAGAGCATGCCTCAAAGCACCCCAGAATCATATGACAATACAACTAGTTCTTTTCTAGGATTTTGATTTTTGGGAGAGATGCAAACCCACACTTACATGCACCTATCCTACACAAACAAAATATAATCACATCAACTTTAGGCTGGTGAAGTTGTAAGAGAATAATTACAGATAGAAGTCAGTCATAAACATACGAGACATACAGCTGTGCTGGAAAATAACTGTGCTCCGGTTTCTAAAGGGATAGTATCAACTTGAACTATATTCCTTTTTATAAATGGAGTTAGAACTAGCTTCAGGTTCTAGAGCTGATGCTGAATTCCTAAAATAAAGCCAGTTAACTGTGTCAGCACATTGAGAGAACATAAAAGGGATCCTGTGTATAGTCTGTGAATAACTTTTACACCCAGCATTTATTTTTGGGCAGAGAAATCAAATGTTCTCTACATTTCACCAATCTGTTATCAGAATAAGAGAAAGTAAAGGGTAGAAATATGGCCTGGTGCACCATAAGGGAGAGGGGAAAGGAGGAGACGGCCAGTGCTATAAACAGACAGATCTATTCTGCAAGCTACCAGCACTGGAAATTTACAACCTTTTGTCCACATGAGATGGAGCAATATAAAGATTCCCCTCACAATACAGCTACACTAACAAAAATTAATGCCACAAAAGAATATTTTACTACTAACATTAACATTTAACTACTTCACTATTGCCCAGCATATCTGGCACATGTAACAAAATTAATTTTTGGTGCTACCCTTTTTACTGGGTACATAGTATGCCACTGTTTCATTGTTATCACAACAGAATGCCACCACTTCAAAGAACACTGCAGCTCCAGAAAAGTGACTACAACTGCATTGGGTTACAAAAGAACAAACCTATTGCATGTTAAAATGCAAAAAAGTATCACCTCAAACAGACTGCCATTCTCCTGACACTTCTCATGGCAAAGCCAAAGAACTAAGGGAGCCACATACTCTGGTTTGAAAGCATCCACCATATCTGGAATAAATTGAAAAAACAAACAAACACATCAGTATGAATACATCATCATTCAAATACTTTATTCACCAAACCCTTCACCATCATCATTCATTTCTACCCACTTTCTGGAAGGAATGATCAAATTCACTGTAATTTGAATGAGTTATGCTGCATATCCTTTCCATTTTTGTCTTCGTAAATGTTACTTTGTTTCAGTAGCACTAAAACAGATCTCTAGCTGTTCTATAGATAAAAGTTAGCTGATAATTTCAATACAAACTCCCAGGAGAAGGGCTTGGAAGGTTTAACAGCGCAGGTGTTTCCAAATACCCTCAGTGATACACAAAAAAGTATTTATTTAAAAATAATGCCCTTTTTAGAATTGTTTCACTAAGGCAAAGGAAGACAGAACTCCATCAATATCTGATCAATAGGACAGAAAAGAAGCATTCTTTGCTTTAGGGGAAATCAGCATTACCAAACTTCTAAAAAAAATAACTTGGCATTAACAGGCTGAATTAAGGCAGCTGTAGCAGGCTTTTCATTTTCCTTTTATTTTTATCTGGTATTAATTCAGGTGTTACAAGCCACTGTCACTTTCCATATTTTTTCCCAATAAAAACTCGCAATGTACACAGCTCTTGTATATGGGGATTGCCTACCCTGTACATCATCACAAAATGTGTTCTTGATTACAAACTAAATAAATGTAGACTATTTAAAGCAGTGGTCTCCAATCTTTTTATGCCCAAGATCACTTTTTGAATTGAAGGGCAACCCAGAATCTACCCCTCCCCCCCGTGCATTGTTCTCCCGCAACCTCATTCACTTTCACCAGGCTGGGGTAGGGTATTGGGGTTCGGGAGGGATGTGGGCTCTAGGCTGGGGCCGAGGGGTTTGCAGTGTGGGAGGGGGCTCTGGGCTGAGCCTGGGAGAGGGGGCAGAAGGTGGTGAGGGGTACAAGCTCTAGGAGGGAGTTTGGGTGCAGGAGGGGGTATAGGGTGCTGGCTCTGGGAGGGGGGGTCAGGGCTTGGGGTGCAGGAGGCGGTTTGGGGTGCTGGCTCTGGGAGGGGGCTCAGGGCTGGGGTACGGCCTTCCACCGGGCAGCACTTACCTCCGGTGGCTCCCAGTCGGTGGCGCAGCGTGGCTGCCACTAAGCCAGGCTCCCTGCCTACCCCGGCCCCACGCCGCTCCTGGAAGGGGCCAACGCACCCCTGTGGCCTGGCAGGGGGCACATGGCTCCGCGCACTGCCCCCTCTGCAAGCACCGCCCATGCAGCTCCCATTGGCTATAGCTCCCCGTTCCCGGCCAATGGGAGCTGCGGGGGCGGTGCTTGCAGGCAGGAACAGCGCGCGGAGGGAGATCCCTGCCCCTCCACCCCCAGGGCCAAGCTGGCCACTTCCAGGAGCAGCATGGGGCCAGGGCAGGCAGGGAGCCTGCCTTAGCGGCAGNGTGCCCCTCACCCCCAGGGCCGCGCTGGCCACTTCCAGGAGCAGCATGGGGCCAGGGCAGGCAGGGAGCCTGCCTTAGCGGCAGCCCCACTACACCACCAGAGATTGCAATCAATTGGGAGATCCTCTAGGATCAACCAGTCGATCACGATCGACCAGTTGGTGATTTAAAGGATTACTAGAACAACACACAACTGAAAAATTGTGCAGTTGACAATCAATCATCTCCCTCTCCATTCAGTACGACATATATGGATGAGAAAAATCAACAATAGGTTTCATACATTTTACAAAACACACATCCTTCTGCCTAGTATTCATAGGCCATGCTATTAAAAATGCAATACTCTATTAACTTTCCACACACAATGAATGGGGAAATGAATTAAACAAAACTGGCCTTGCAATACTTTGGAGACAGCAAATATTTCAGGCTGTCCACTATAAAACGAACAACAGAATATATCTTTGATACATCAAGAGGAGTCTAAGATATGAACTATAATTAAAGCTGTGAGTTTATCACGGAGGTCATGGATTCTGTGATCTCTGTGACCAGTGCGGCTGGCCTGGGGGCCGCCTGAGCAGCACGGGCAGCCCCTGGGCCAGCCACACCACCCGCTACTGGGGCAGTCTTGGCCACCGCACCCTCCTCCCCCAGAAGCAGTAGGAGTTTGGGTGTGGGACAGGGCTCAGGGCAAGGAGTTGGGGCACGGGAGGGGGTGAGGGCTCTGGTTGGTGCTTGGCTCTGGGGGCTCCCCAGAAGCAACGCTGCCTATGCCTGCCAGCACTGCCCCCGCAGCTCCCACTGGCCACGGGCGGAGCCGGCGCTCGGGTGGAGGCAGCACATGGAGCCAGGTAGGGAGCCTGCCAGCCCTGCCCCCCCGTCCAGCACCAGTGGAGGTCCGGGCTGCATGCAGCTGCCGGCTGCCCCCCCTCCAGCACCAGTGGAGGTCCCAGGCTGCATGCTGCCATCGGCTGCCCCCCCTCCAGCACCAGCGGGGGTCCCGAGCTGCATGCTGCCGCCGCCCACCCCCCTCCAGCAACAGCGAGAGTCCCGCCCCCCCCCAAGATTTAGTCAGGGGTATATAGTACAAGTCATGGACATGTCACGGGACGTGAATTTTTGTTTACTGCCCGTGACCTGTCCATGAGTTTTACTAAAAATACCCGTGACTAAAATGAAGCCTTAACTATAATCAGCACTGGTTCACTTCTCATTTGTTAGTTACAACCTAACAATGGCCATGATGTGGTACTAGTGGGGGTCTGTTACAGACCACTGAATTAAACCAGAGAACATGATGAATTATTCCTTAAGCACCTATCTGTAATGTGTGGAAGAAAGGTTGTTATGGGAGATTTCAATCTGGAAGACATTACATTGTTACAGTTTCTAAAAATTATAGATGATAAATTTTTAACACAAAAGTATTGCACCCCACATGAGGTAATGATTTTGGACCTCACTGTGAGAAATAAAGATGAATTAATCACTGGACTGGAAGTTGGTGGTTGCCTAAAGACCAGTGATCCTGATCCGATTGTGTTCATTATGGGCAAACAAAGGAGAGTCCTTATCAGTAATAAATAAATAAATTATATATAAAATATAAGCCCACACACTGCTTCAAAAGAGAAAATTTCCCAAGGCTAAGGAAAATTATGACTAAAATTGACTGGAGAAAACTTAGACACAAAAATGTGAATTACAATTGGGAGTTCTTTTAGAAGAGTTTGTTAGATGGCCTAAAATCCTTAATTCCACAATCTGAAAAATGGCAACTCTGGCTAAAAGTCCAAACTCATTCAATGGAGAAATAAATGCAGCAACTAGAAATAAAAAAGCAATATATAACAATGAAAAAAAGGAGAAATAGATAACAATATAAATTAGAAGCTATCAAGTGCACAAAATGGATAAGGGAAACGAACGACATCAAGGAAAACTTCATAGCTGTCAGAGTAAAGGTTGGTAAAAAGGAGTTTTTAAGTACATCAGGAACAAATGAAATCCTAGCAATATCATAGGCCAATTACTAGATGAAGATGGTAAAATTGTTAATAATGATGCAAAAAAGGCAGTTCAATACATATTTCTGTTCAGTATTTGGAAAGAAGAAGGATGATGTATTTGTATCACATGTGGATGATGAAGGACTTTCCAGTAATCAAGGAGGACGTTAAACAACATCTACTAATGATAAACCCATTTTAAACCAGGAAGCCTGGATAACTTGCAGCCAAGGGTCCTAAAAGACTTGGCTAATGAGATCTCTGCCCACTGATGTTCATTTAGAATACCCAGGAAATTCCAGAAGACTGGAAGAGGACTAATGTTGTTCCAATATTCCAAGAGACGTAAGTATAAACTGGTTAGCTTGACATTAATCCCACGCAAATAATGGAAAAGCTGATGTAGGATTCAATCAATAAAGAATAGGAATATAAATAATGCCAGTCAACATGGTTTTATAGAAAATATGTCTTGTCAAACTAACCTGATTTCATTCTTTGATAAAGTCTGGTTGATAAAGATAAGTACGCTGATGTAATATATTTAGACTTTCTTAAAGCATTTGACTGAGTACTGCACAACATTCTGATTAAAAAATTAGCACTATGCAATATCAATAAAAGCAACATTACATGGATTAAGAACTGGCTAACTAAGAGCAAATTAATATAAGCCATACTTACAGAATGCGGGACTGTGTCCTGGAAAGAAATGACTCTGAAAAGTATTTAGGGTTCATAGTGAACAAACAATTCAATGTGAGCTCCAGATCAGTGAGCAGTAGTACGGACATGATTTTTACTTCTCTATAGGACACTGGTAAGATAGACAGTATACTATTGTGTACAGTTCTGGTGTCCAAATTTTAAAATTAATGTTGAAAAACTGAAGAGGGTGCAAAAAAGAGCCACAAAAATTATTTGAGGGTTGAAGAAAATGTCTTATAGTGAGCTCTTTAGGTCTTTCAATCTGTTTAACATATCAAAAAGAAGACTGAGGAGTGATGACTGCAGTGTGCAAGTATCTTCACAGGGAGGAAAAACCAGATATTAAATGGCTCTTTAATTAAGTGGAGAAAGGTATAACAAGAACCAATGGCTAAAAGCTGAAGCCAGACAAATTCAAATTTGAAATAAGGCACACATTCTTAACAGTGAAGGTGATTAACCATCGGAAGAAGCATACCTACGGAAGCAGTGGGCCCTCTTTATTTCAATGAGGTATGCTTTAGCCAAACACAATACAGGCTCAATACAGGGCAAGGTGGGTGAAATTTCATAGCCTATAATATACAGGAAGTCAGACTAGATCAGGGGTAGGCAACCTATGGCACGGGTGCCGAAGGCGGCACGCGAGCTGATTTTCAGTGGCACTCACACTGCCTGGGTCCTGGCCACCGGTCCAGGGGGCTCTGCATTTTAATTTAATTTTAAATGAAGCTTCTTAAACATTTTAAAAACCTTATTTACTTGACATACAACAATAGTTTAGTTATATATTATAGACTTATAGAAAGAGACCTTCTAAAAACGTTAAAATGTATTACTGGCACGCGAAACCTTAAATTAGAGTGACTAAATGAAGACTCGGCACACCACTTCTGAAAGGTTGCCGACCCCTGGACTAGATGATCTAATAGTCCCTTCTAGTCTTAAAATCTATGAACATCATCATAGGAAGGCACAGCAGATAAGTTTAGTTCTGCAAAAGAATTATGAGAGACAATAAAGGCAATTCAACTTTCGAGAGACTAACTGTCAGAAGAGATACCACAGGATCTTCTGGAAGGATTCAGAGTCTATGTATGCCAAATTTTAAAAGCCTTGCATTGGTTTCATACAGTTCCATCCTCAAACACTATGTACTGCTGGGTCTGGCACACTGTTAGTTCCTAAAGAGAATGGGATGACGATTCCTTCTGAATGCTTTGAGGGAAAAAGCTAGATATTATTGGGAAAAAAATACTTCCAAAGGAATAAAGAAAATGCTGCACTTAAAAAAATTAATAAAACAAAACATTAGTACTTGGGCATTGTGAGGGGGCAGATACACCTCACAGGCAGAAAAGGGGTAAAAAGCAGCCCTAGGGAGGCAGCCAATTGGAAAGGGGAAAAGAGGAGCAGCCAATCATGGGACAGCAGGCTCATATAAAGAGGACTGGAGGGCAGAGCAGAGATCAGTAGCTGACTGGAGCTTGAGGGGAGAAGATCAGGCTCCTAGCAGGAGGAAGGAGTGCCGGCACCTGGGTCAGAGCAGTGCTGCAAGCAGAAACTGGGGGAGCTAGAGAGAGCTCCTGGCTGGCTGCTAGGGCCTGCAGGCTGAGGCCTTGAGGTAAGAGCAGAAGAGGGTGCTGGAGCCACATGGGAAGTATCCCTGGGACAATGGACTGCAGTTGTCACTGAGGGAGTGGCTGGACAGAGATTGCAGATCCCCGGGAGGGCAGCATCACTGAAGAGGACGCACGGGTCCCGGAACAAAAGTGACAGCAGCGAGGTACGACATGAGGAGGGCGCCATAGAGAGCAGAGCTAATTCCCATGACAGCCAGCAGGAGGCTCCACAGTGGTCAGTCGTACCCCGTCACAGGCATCAAAAGCTGATATAAATAGCCAATTTCTGAAATGTTTAAAAATTGGGCTCGCAGTTCCTTATATTACTACAAAGTAGTACATTTTCTGGGGACGGTTCCATGGCCTATGTTTTGCAGACTACATCATCATAATGGTTCCTTCTGGCCTTAAAAATCTATAACTCTTAGTCCTCCAAGTTTTGCCTACTTTCCTCTTATGTGGAGACTAACAAGACCAGTCTAAGTAACTAAACTGCATCAGAAAAACTTCAACCAACCCAAACCTCTGACCTCATCTTTTCATTTATTTATCCACCATCTTCTTCAAAACCCTTCTCAAAACATTTTCCTGTATAGTCTTTCAGACAATTATAATAATATTATATTAGTATAATCCAGTCCAAGTTATGGTATGTAAAAAGGGTGCATTCTGCTAGTTGCTCAGTGTGTTATGTCAGACTTATCTACCTTCTCTCATCTCCTGTTTTAATTTACTCAGGTCACCTTTGTCTACTCCATACTTTGTGAAACATATACCACATTGAAAACAAACAGTAATATTACAATAAATGCAACCACCACAAATACAGCCCTGATCCAATACCTACTGAAGAAAATGGGGAAATGAATAAAGCTACAGTGACAAAGTTTCAGTGCATAAAACAATTCTAGTGAATTATAAAGGCTGCTAGAGCTCTCTTCTGATGTCTTACTTCCTTACAGCACATGAAACTGGAAAGATCATTTATCATAAATAGACAAGAAAAGAGTTTCTGAAGTGTAAGGGAATGGAATGTTTCAATTGGTGAGAAAACTGGTTGTGCTCCAACTTGCAAAGACTCAATTCTCACAGAGCTCAAGTTACTTACCTTGTGGCATGATAGTCTGAGTCAGCCTCGACCCAGCAGTAGGTGCAATTGTATTACTGTGGATGTTGTATTTTCTGCCTTCAATTGCAAGTGTATTTGAAAGACCCAAAAGGCCAAGTTTGGCAGCACTGTAGTTTGCCTGACCAAAATTGCCATATATTCCAGCAGCTGAAGAAGTCATAATTATTCTTAAAGAGAAGGAAAAACAGAAAATTAATAGTTACTAGAGGATGCCAGGTTATGTGTTGCAGCCATTTTTGGCTTCTGACAATTACACATCCTGAAACCACAGGAATGGTAATTCTGTAACATCTCAACATGTCAAAATGAACGTTTGAGTAATTAAGAAGCAACTTTTTCTAATGTGTTGGGGTGATGCAAAAAATGGCACAAATACTGAAGAGTAATGCAAGGGGAGTTACAGGTGCTCAGCAGCTCTCAGGATTTGGTCTCATATTAGAACAGAAATAGCAGCTTGCAACCACTGGCATAATGGCACAACTATTTTGTAAGAACTGGGGAGGGCACTAATGAAATGTATGTTTGCACTTAACCACATATTTCATATGGATATATTTTTACATTTTAAAAATAGCTTTGACAAACAGAAAATTTTGCTAAGTTGAAAACTGTTTTCACCCACCCCCTACGTAATCAATAGCACTACTGACATGCTTGACGTTAGACACAAGTTTAAGTACTTGGCTGAATCAGCGCCTACTGCATGTCACATACATGTCTCCTTTTTGAGCAGTTAAAAATGATTCTCACCATAACCAGTCCTGATTCTGATCTGAATTACACGGAGTGTGCATCTACAGTAGCTGCACTGACTTAACGAGAGTCACTCCAAGTTAACACAAGCGTAACTGAGATAAGAATCTGTCTCAACGTCATTCTCAATTGCTACATCAACACGGTTTCACCATCTTCAGTCCAAATAAAGGTGCTTTGGTTATGTTAAGAGAGTCAAGGTGAGAAAAAGCTAAAAAGTGTACAGAAGCAGACATTCTGCAAGTAACACGTTTCTACACATTATGTGAAGATACATTTGGTAAATAACACTAACATCATTTGGCAATAAACTAAGTGATTTACAAAACAGAGCAAGAGAAGAATTATGTCATATATACAGGGATGCAATTCCCAAAATTATGCCCAATAAGTGATCAAATGGGCAAAATATTTTGCTACCAATCTCTCCTTCTCACTTCATACTAAGCCACAGAATGCCATTTTGGTCACAGAATGAAGCACAAACTAATTTAATCTTCAACTTCTAGGTGGATAGGACTAAACAGCCAGATTGCCAAAACACCAGGACAATCACTACAAAAAGTAGATATAAAGGTGAAAAATATAAATCTGGATGTAATGTGAACTGACAGCACATCATCAGCTTTGGGAACACACCAGTCAGAGCACACACACAAATCTTCACAATAAATCTGGAGATGTTTATTGAAAGACAAAAATAACTTCCAAAAAAAAAGTTGTTAGGATGTTATCCACAGAGTGTGTGTAGGAGAAGGCAGGAAACAAATGGATGTCAACCTCACACATTTGGGCACGAAGTGATTATTTCCTTCCCATTGACTAAAGGGGAGCAAGAATTATCAAGTAATCCATTGCAGCGTCAGAAAGATCGTGTCAATCTACTATTTATTGATGAAAAAATTAACCTTATACAGTTTTACCTTCCAAACTTCTGATTTTTCATATGATTCCATGCAGCTCTGGTGACCAGGAATGATCCCTTCAAATGAACTCTATGAATTATATCTACAATCAAATTAGTTGAACAGACATTTGATTCTTTTCTCTTTTGTGGCAAAATAAATATGCAGTTTCTACTTCCTCCAAGAAAAAAAAATGAGAAGCCTATTTAGCTTCATCTCACTTCACTCACACTCAGCTAATTTAATCACAGTCTGGACATCTGCATTGTATTTTTTAAATCATTTTGAAATGCTGTGGGATGGGCATTTGAACTGACTAGGCTGGTCTTCTCCCTGCTCCCCTTCTTGTCCTGTGTGCAGCTCTAGCACATGGAGCTCATGGTATCACAGACCCCTTGTGCTTAAGCATAGCCATGGGCTGTATTTTTCTGCAGTTCCTGCCTCTTACTGGCAGTCTTTTGGGGACTTAATTGGGTGCTCATTCCCCATCACTTCACTGAGGGGTATTTGCTTGCTGTCCTGTTCTGACTGCCAGTGGGCACTGCAGCTTCACACCACCCTTCCCTGGTTATAGGTTTTGGGTGTAGTCTGTCTTTCTGGACTGCTGAGGGTTGCAGGGGTTTCTCTGGGTTACAAATGCATTTTTCTCACATGGAAAAATTGGTGCATGTTTCCTATGTGGGTTTTTCCTGACAGCCTTAACCAGGAGGTCTGGTTTTTATGAGTGCTTTCCCCCCCCCCCCGAGATGGGGGCAACATTTGCAGGAGTCCACTATGGATTGCAACACTGACCCAATGTGAAAGCTGATAACGAATTAATCATCTTGGAGCTGAGATTTGCAGGCCATGTGTGAATCTCTAAGGTCAGGTACAAACACACACACCCCAATCTGTGCCCCTCACACTCTCATGAGGATGGGGTGGCATTTACTTAGCGTCTAGAAACCTTCACTAGTTAAGTCAACTTCAAAGTTAATCAACTTACCCCAGTCTTCATCACTTATCCTAGCAAATGAACGGTCCCTCAGAATCCTAAAATACATTGATTGTCAGGAAAACAAAAAAGGAAGGTGAACATGTATTTAAACAAAAGGATTAGAATATGGTACAACAATGGGCAAAAGCTACCTTCATATTTACTTACCCAGCATTGTTTATAACAATATCTGCAAAGAATACAAAAACAAAACATTTTAAGTATGAATCTGCACCTTCTTTAACTCTGCTCCTGCCTTCAAAATCTAGGTTATAAGCGCACACATACAGTTTGTTATAATTGTTAAATAGTTGCTCACTCATACTGACTAGGGCTGTTCCAGAATTGGGAAGTGCATGGCTTTCCTTATGTTTCAAAGTATTTGGGGACATGTAGTCCCAGTCTGCCACAGGCTGCAGTGAAGCCTCATAAGTAGACGCAGGTGTTGAGATGACAACACTAAGCACTGATGAGAAGGTGCCATAAACCAGCCCCCTTCCTCAGTGACATCACGCTCAAGTTTGTAGTGATGAGACCGCCCAGATCAATGATGCTACTTGCTACGAATTCTGAATTACATGATTTATGGTAACATAAAAGTGGAATGCTCCCAAACTCAAAGTGGGTGGCACCATGGTCAAAGAGCCAGAAAGCCTGTAATGTAACTCAGACCACACAACCAACAATAAAGCAAGAAAGGGAGCTTCAGAACCACCCACTCAGTTTTTCATCACTCACTGCCTAGGTTTCCGTTCTGCACATACTACCCTGAGCATAAGGGAATGCGGACATCAGGGCAGGAGAAAGAAATATACAGAAGGGGAAAACTGTATAGTTTACGGGAGAAATGGAACAGATAGAGAGAAAACAGAGGGAGAAGATGGAAAATAATAAAAGGATTGAAGAAAACAGTAGAAAGAAGGAAATGGCTGGAAATAAAAGGAGAGAATGAAAACAGAAGACAGAAGTGGGAAGAGAGGGCAAGAGATAAGTGAAGAAATGAGAGAAAATAACACACAGCTTAATGCTTTATAGAGTTTTATTTGCTTTTGTTCTTATCCATTGCTCAGCTCTGACCAAATACCATTTCCAGGAACTCAGCCAAAGTCAAAAGTTAGATAATGATTATGCCTTTAATACTGACAAGCATTTGCAAAACACAAACTTTATTAATTAAGAAAACGTTTGGGACCTTTTACTCTTTGTAGCACCACAACAGTCTATTCTTCACTAAAGTAAGGCAAAAGTAAAGAGAATTACTCAAATGTTACTGAGCATCTTTAACTCTTCATGAATCTCTTCAACATTCTTTCAATTCTGTTAATCAGGGATTAAATGACCAGCTACATAATGTCACGCCAATAAGAAAACAAACAGCACGATAAAAGAAAACAGATCAAAGTTCAAAGTTTGCTCTCTATGTGTATCAATAATTCTGTCTTTTAGATGTGCCAGAGCAAGTCAGAACTATGCTTCCTTGCACTATCTTCAGCAAAAGGGCAAGACAGACTTTGCAGAGTAGACTAAGTTATTAAAAGCAAACATAAAACAGAGCCAAGAAAAAAGTGAAATGATATCCACTTCCTTTAAGACTGCATATACTGTTTTAAGGAAGAACACTGAACAATCAAGATTTCAGGAACCAGTCACCAAGCTTTAGAAGTATATTTTCTCTGTCTTGGAATGCAAGTTCTCTTTTATCCTGGAATAATAATAAACTGAAATGACAGTCCAGCCCAGAATATGGGTTATCATAGATTCAGTAATGCTAAAATGTCTGGGTTGCTGTGTTAGTTTTCCAAGGTGTAGGTCTAATGTTTTGGGTATTGTTCTATGATGACAGTTGGCAAGTGTCTGGAGTAATCTTTGAGAGAAGGACAACTTGGTGATAAAGTAGAGGGGACTGATCTTCACAGAAATGGAGATCTACTGGGGAACCATAAATAATGGCAAACCATTATTTGCCAACTAACTTTAGAGAAGACATGTAAGGAAGGTCCAAAAATTGGGTAATAACTTGAAAGACCATATTACCTGATATATGCTTATTTTTAAGTGGAGCAGCCCACTGGAGAGAGTTGAATTCTCATTTGTTGGCTTCTGTTTTGTTTGTTTTGGAAGGGGAAGATGAAGAGTGACGTGTATAAATAAATTCACCTTCTGCTTTATGTTACCACATTCAGTGTTTATATTAAAAGAACAACAATCACCTTCAAAGCCAGTCAGTTTCAAAAAACTAAATCATACAAGTTCCAGGTTGTAAAACTTCTCCCGAGTTTCCCTGACAAATGTTGTGATTCTTAAAATTACTTTTTTTTTTTTAAATATGTATTTCACCTCCTGTTGCTCTGTGAAAGAACTGTATTAGCAAGGGAAACTGTGAAATTGATTATACACAAAGTGCTGTCAAATGCACAAATTTTTAAGTTATAATTAGGTGTTGCTAGAAATAATAGTAAGCGAAAAAATTTCGCAAGGAAATGTTATTTCTAAATCATTGGTCTCCCTTTAATAAAGGGTGTAAGAGCAGCAACATGCTACCTTAAAACAGAGGCATAAGGGGAATCAGAATTCCTTTCTACCCTATGTAAAAAGAGAGATGATGCCAACGTTATAATAAACTTTTATATATTCTTGACAGATTCAGCCCCTACAGAAGTCATCCATAATGACCACAGTGCACATTATGGAGTGGGTACCGTTGTCTGTCTTGTAGGAAAAGGTGTGTGGCCTCTTTAACAGCTAGAGAGCCAGAATGACTGGCTGAGGCAGCTTCAGATCAGGTTTGTGTGGGGATGCTGACCAACCCGCACAGGTGAATGGAAGAGAGAGGGGCACTATTCAGGTGCACAGCAGTGCAGGAAAAGCCCTCTTTTACCTGGACCAGGTGGAACAGCATCCACCCTCCCATCTTTGGAAGTATCTAAATAGCAGGTTTTGTCATGATCCGCTGTGGGCATTACACTAGTCGCTCCTTTCTCAGGGGGCTGGGAAGGACTTTTTCCCTCACTGCCAGATTAGCCAAGGCAAAGTGTGGGGTTTTTTTGCCTTTCCCACAGGGGGTTGGGAGCTTAGCTAGGATGAACACGAAACGGGGATTGGGCTATGATGTCGTAACTCATTACGTAATCATGGGGCCAATGTTTGGTGCAGGTACTCCACAGGGAAAGGCGATGGTGAGCAGATCAAATGAATTGGTAAAGGATTTCAGGGGGTTATTATTTAAAGGAGCAGAAACAGGGAAAGATTCAGGGCTCCTCTAACTGGCACAGCAGGGAATCAACTCCCCCACTCCTTTATAGCCCCCCTTAACCTTCAATCAGGGTGGCAGGGTCCCAGCAGTGGGTTGGCTGGGGAGCAGGATGGGTAAAGAGGAAGAGCTGACAGCAGCCCGTCCCAGTATGTCTAAATGATTATGGAATTACCTGCACTGTACACTTATCTGCTGGGCACTCCCAGATATTTAGGAATAAAGTTGCGTCCTAATTATACCACATCCAGTGTGTCCTGTCCTCCTTCCAGCATAGCTGGACAACACTTATTTACAGAAAAAGATGTACTGTCATTTATACATATTCAAGGAATAGTGTTCCTTCCATAAACACTCTAAATGCTCAAAATAATTACTTAGATAAAGCTTGCAATTTTCTTTTATACTAGCAACTGCTAACCTCTAGTTACTGGGAAGCGGCTTTTTCATTTGTTTAGGACTACAGAGAATAGAACACCACAATCTTGAATTTAATTACATTGAATTTCCTGTACATGCTATCACTAACTCTTGATTGTTAACTGCACTGCTTAAGATGACTTTGCATTCACAAACAAACAAGTTATAAGTTAATAATTGTACCTATCCTCCCAAAAGCTTCAAGGACTGTCTGCACAAGCTTCTCACCAGCCTCCACTGAATCTGTAAACAAAACAGGTAGTGGTGTGATCTCCAAATAAAATCATTTATTAGTTACACAGCCACATATTACTGTATACAGTGTACTTCTAGGATGTAGATAACCACATGGAATGTGATGCATTTAAAAAGAAAAAGTGAACTGCTCATGTGAAATACCAATGGGGTAAAATGAAATTTTAGCCACGTCAGGCAATTAGCCCACTGCAATTCCTGCACAAGCCAAACAGTGCAGCAGTTTATCATTACATGAAAACCAAGAAGCTAAACTCACTAAAAACAGGCAGTCTAGTTTCTATGTTGGCTAAATGATAAGCTTGCTAAGTCACAGAAAAGACTACCTTTTGCAAGGGGGGAGGGGATTGTTCCCCCCCTCCAGCATACCAGTGCCAAGAGTTCAAGTGAATAAAGGAATCAGAGATTTCATTTTAAGATGCTTTATGTCTCCATCTCCCCCAGCCTCCGAACAATGTTTTATCTCATTGAATGAATTAAATTACTAATAGTATTGGAGTAGTCCTTTGTCACAAACTGTTACCTTTTCATTTGGTAACAGCTGAATGTACTATGTCCATAAATGAAGTGTCCTTATTAAATCTATATGGAAAATAACATACCATAGTTAGCTACTGCTTTTCCTCCTTTTGTTCTTATTTCTTCAACAACTTTGTCAGCCGCTGAGGAGCTTTTGCCATGTCCTTTGAAGTCACCTCCCAGATCATTCACTGCATAACACAAAAAAAAAATTCTTGACTAATCGATACTCATATGTTTCACAGTCTCTTCTTATCCTGCAGCCACTAAGGTTTCTGGTGGATGTTATTAACGAGATTCACTGCAGCTGATTTCTACTGGTAACCTAAGTTATTTGGACAAGAGCAAACAGTCTGACACTCTACTGCAGGGGTGGGCAAACTTTTTGGGGAATAGAAATTGTATGGCGGGCCATGAATGCTCTCAAAATTGGGGATGGGATACAGGAGGGGGTGAGGGCTCTGGTTGGGGGTGCAGGCTCTGGGGTGGGGCTAGGGATGAGTTTGAGGTGTAGGACGGTGTTCTGGACTGGGACCGAGGGGTTCGGAGGGGGATCAGGGCTGGGGCAAGGGTGCGGGAAGGGTGCAGGCTCTGGGCTGGGGATGAGAGGTTTGGGGTGCAGGAGGGTGCTCCGTGCTGGGATTGAGTGGTTTGGAGAGCGGGGGGGGGATCAAGGCTGGGGAAGGGGGTTGGGGCATGGGGAGAGGCTCAGGGGTGCAGGCTCTGAGTGGCACTTACCTCAAGTGGCTTCCAGAAGCAGTGGCATGGTCCTTCTCTGGCTCCTAGGCATGGAGTGGCCTGCGACCCTCGGACAGGGGGCATGCCATGGCTTCTGGGAGCCGCATGGTGCGGCCCCCAGCCTGGCACCCCGGCTGGAGTGCCGGAGCGGGGCCGAGCCACGTGGTTTGGCCCCCGACCCGCCACCCCAGCTGGAGCGACAGAGGAGGGCTGAGCGGCATGGTGCGGCCCCCAACCCGGCGCCCTGGCTGGAGTGCCAGAGCGGGGCCGAGCCGCATGGTGCGGCCCCCAACCTGCCACCCCAGGCCGAGCTCGTGGGCCAGATCTGCCCTACGGGCCATAATTTGCCCACCCTGCTCTACTGGATTAGGTAGAGGCATTTCATAACATTCCATACAGTTCCTGAGGGCACATCTGCACAAACACTTATTGCCGTATCTGCCAATTGTGGGAAGCCAAAGTGAGAGCAGCAGCTTTAGCAGATGTTACTGAGCATGCTCACTACGTGCCAAGCAGCAAATCTTGGGGGAGGGGCATATAACCCCCATAAGGCCCCCCCTCAGTGTGTCATCTCTGCTGAGGTGTAAATCTACAGTGCTAGAGCATGCTGCACACTAACTGTCCATTCGGACCCCACTGCGGTACTCTAAAAGTACCCTAGTGCGTTTTGACGTATTGCTCTTTCAAATGGCAGCACATCAACACGCACTAGGGAACTTTTTGAGTGCAGCAGCAGGGTCCACACCGATAGTTAGTACACAGCCTGCTGAAGTGCTGTAGATTTACACCCCAGCTTGCCATACAATTGTGACATTACTGAACATGACATGGATAAACCATTTCTGTTATACACCAATATTAGCTGTAGTAAGACAGAATCAAGGATGGGGAGCTCTTGGGATGCAGTCAGCGATGTTTGTGTCATCCCTTCCTGCATCAATTTTGCGTTGGGGGTGTGACGTTATTGACGTAAACTATGACCGTATAGATAATTGTTGCAACCACTGTTATATATTTGCAGCAAATATTGTACAACGGTTGTCATGTAAGGTGTCTAAGACAAGGTTATGATTTGCTGGTTATGATTATGCTATCTGTATGCATGTATCATTTTTGTATTTAAAGTTATAAGTATTGGCTCTGCACTGTCTGTATTTCAAACTTGTGCTATGTTTCTGGGTGACACCCCAGACAATTTGGCATCAGCACTACCTAGCCTGCCGGATGGCCCATTAAGGACCATCAGCTATACAACTGACCCATTGAGAGAAGGCAGATACACCTTGTGACTCAGCAAGGCATGCAGGGACATGCCTATGGACAGAACTCTAAGGTTTTTCCATGCCATATGCTGGATGGCTTGTCTTTGGAACAAAGAAAGCAGAGGCCACATGGCAAGAGACTAAAAGGTTGCTGTATCTCCTCCATCTTGTCTTCAATCCTGCTTCTTACTTCTGGAGGAACCTTGCTGAAAACTGAAGCTCTAAACAAAGGACTGAATGACCCATCCCAGCTGTGGATGTACTCCAGAGACTTGATTTGAACCTGCAGTTAATTCCAGCACTGCTACAAGCCTGAACCAAGAACTATGCCATTACTGTATGTAACTGATTCCATTTAACCAATTTAACTCTCATCTATCTTTCTTTCTTTTTTATGAATAAACCTTTAGATGTTAGATTCTAAAGGATTGGCAACAGCATGACAGCATGATTTGTGGGTAAGATCTGGGTCTGGGGCTTGGTCCTTTGGGATCGGGAGAACCTTTTTTCTTTTACTGGGGTACTGGTTTTCATAACCATTCGTCCCCATAAGGAGTGGTGCTGGTGGTGATACTGGGAAACTAGAGTGTCTAAGGGTATTGCTTGTATGACTTATGGTTAGCTGTGGGGTGGGACCGAAGTCCTCTCTGTTTGGTATGCCTTAGAAGTAAAGGAAACCCAGTCTTGGGCTGTAACTGCCCTGCTCTAAGCAATTTGTCCTGAATTGAAACTCTCAGTTGTGTCCCACCAAAGGCAGTATCGTTACAACAATAAGTGTTCATGTAGACATGCCCTGAGGTAACAATTTGTGAGGTAGAGAAGAGATGTTTCATCGCTATTTGTGATTTACTTTCCCTGCCAAGCTTGATCTCTCCAACGGTATTGTTATTGTTCAACAAGATTAAAAATCTAGACATCATACAGTCACACTGATTAGGACTAGTCTAGTCCTCCAGTAGCATTTGCTATTGCTATTGAATGATCACTGAGATTGTGCCTTGAGTACATTTCATTTCTGATCCTTCAAGCCAATAGTCAATAGCTAAAAATAATCTCTGAATTGGGCTGCATTCATGTGCATGGAGCTTCTTTCATAAAGTTAATCACAGAAAACCTACATTTTGTCAGTGCAGTGCTATGCAACAATGAGAAGAGTGTTTCAACTCAAGCAATATATACTCTGAGGAAGGTACTTGAAAACTCTTAAATATCTACATCCAGCATTGCTCTAACTTTTGCAAGACCTCAAACAATGAGTATTTAGTTACATGATAATTAAGTCCAAAATGAAATACAATGCACCCACAAGTCTACCTGTTTTCATCATAATTTACAAATTCAAGTTTATTGTGGTTTGGCAAACTAGAATAAAGTTACAATGTGAAAAAGGCCTTGTTTATACTAGAAACAAACTGACCAGTTATTTAACCAGATCAGTCACTGCCCTGGTTTAAACCAGTGAAACACTCTGACATACACTTAAACTGGTTTAACCCTTTGTTTAAATCAGTTTAGCTTTTTCCAGTAAATTTGCCAATTTAAAATAAATCAATGTAAGCAAGAATTAAACCAGTTTAAGTGTGTCTATATTGGGGGGTTCCACTAGTTTAATTAGACTGATTATTAAACTGATCTAGATAATTTATTTCACTCAAGGCTGTGTCAATACATTAAGGGGTCCCCAACGCGGTGCCCGCAGGCGCCATTGCGCCAGCTGGGGGGTCCAAGTGCACCCGCGGCAGCGCTCTGGGTTTTTGTTTGGTTTTTTTTTTTGCTCCGCCGGCTGCGCTCGGGGTTTTTTTTTTGGCGCCCGCCAGACAAAAAAGGTTGGGGACCACTGCATTAATAGAAGTATAGAATTAATCTAATAACCAACTGAAAAAATCATCTATTTACAAAACTAAAGAATATATATATAAAGATTTAAATTATTCAAATATGGTTCTGCTCTGAAAAGCCACTTTATAAAGATGGTACCTCCTTACCCAATAAATCTGCTGTTTTGTGTATACAAAGTCGTATTTGCATACTTCAGTCAGCAATATTTTTTTCCTTATTTTTTCTTATTGTCCTGCACAGCTAACACTGAGTAAGCTATATTACATAGTCCTGAGATCATCAACAGAATGTTACTAAGCAAGCATCAATTACATCTATAGAACTCCAGGGAAAACAGCGGGCTTGCATACTCACCATTAGCAGCATAAGTGGAAGAGCAACAAGTGTATCTAATTTTGCCTACAGAACCTTACAGTGTGAAGTGCAAGATGGAAAGAAGCCAGCTTAACTCTCAGACCCAAGGGCTGGCAGTTAGAAAAAATAACTTTTTACTTGTGAATTCTATCACATTAAATATAGAAGATATGAAAACACAATGAACATGGAATCCCACAATGCTAGTTTTAGCATCTTTTTCAGAGATACTGTAAAGAACCTCCTCTCTTGACAACATTTCTCTGTTCACAGCTGCATGAATGCTACTGTAAAGTCTGAGTATTGGCTAAAGGAGACAAGGTAATCCTACCAGTATATAAAACAATACATTAGTCTTTACCATTTTTATTTTCTCATTGCATTAAATATTCAATTGATTCAAATAGTCAAATACTGAAAGAGATATAGGAGAGAATATCAGAGTTCAAAAATATGTATTTAACATAGCCCTATATTTGCCATTTAAATCAAGAGGAAAATTTACATTGTTTCACAATAGAAGTGACTGCCACATGAGAGGGGAATTCTGTGAAGATTCAGTGAAAAGGGGATTTGGTTTTCTGGGATATAGCATTATCCCCAAGTAGTTAGATGACAGACATTTGGCTCTGCTGCTCTATGAAATAATTCATCTGGATTGATGAAATACATTAAAATGGTATCCCAAAAGACTTGTTCTAAAAAACATCCCTGAATTAAAGGGCAGCATGAAATTAACTTTCACATACAGTAACTCAATGATTAGAACAAAGAAGTCATGTTGCTGAGTGCTGTGTTGAATCAGTTAACTAAAAAAATCTTGTTATTTAGCAAAGTAGCTTAATCACATGCTATTTCAGGCTAGAACAACAGGTTATTCATTGCTGCAGATTTCCCCTTTCATGAATTCAAATTGCAATGTTATCTAGAAATGAGACTGCCTTATAAAAATCAACTTCACAGCTACTGCTACTACATTATGTTATGGATGGTTAGGGTTGGGAATCTGAGCAGTACGTAGATTAAAAGTATCCACCTTAATCCACTCAAACTGTACAAACACAAATCAAGCAATATTCTGCAGAAAATTTAACTTAACTAATCAATGAAGCCACAGAGTGGCTCTTAAACGTTATGGAGCGCCAAGTGGACACGCTCCAGGCGATATTAGCTCTTCAAACTGAGCAGCTCCGCGCCCGCCCTCCCCTGCAGCCGCTGTCGCAAAACTTTTTCCCACACACACCCCCAGACACCGCCAACACACTTTTATCAACCTCCTGGCTCCAGTCTCTACCTGCAGCATTCCACTCCTCCCTCCTCACAGTCCAGCACTGTGGACTCCCACTACCCACTGCACTCAACACCCATCCCTCTGCAGTTTGGCCTTGCTGAAGTACAGTACCTGCTGCACTGTACTCCAAAGGAGAAGGTTGGATATGATCCCTGGACATACACAAATCTTTAGCCGTCCCGGGACCCCTCCTCCTCCTGGGACCTTCCCTTCCTCCACCCCCTCCCTGCTGATGTATTTTTTCATTTGACTCTCTCCTCCAGTTGTCTTTTAATAAAAGAATTGTGTTGGTTTGAAAGCAATCTTTATTCTATTAAGTGAAAGCAAAAAGAGCACTGCAAAGCAACATACAATTATGTTAAACCCCCTTATTGCATCATGTGCACCAATCATCTCCTAGCATTACAAGCACTGCAATCCCGAGCATAGCAACAAATATTAGTGGCTTTCAGCTTCAAATTGCTACCTCAAAGCATCCCTGATCCTCATGGCCCTGCGCTGCGCCCCTCTAATAGCCCTGGTCTCTGGCTGTTCAAACTCAGCCTCCAGGTGCTGAGCCGCTGCGGTCCAGCCCTGAGTGAAGCTTTCACCCTTCCCTTCACAAATATCAAGGAGTGTACAGCACGCGACTATAAGCATTAGAATATTGTCATCGGCCAGGTCCAGCTTCCCATAGAGGCATCACCAGCGGACTTTTAAACGGCCAAAAGCACACTCAACAGTCATTCTGCACTTGCTCAGCCTGTTGTTGAACCGCTCCTTACTGCTGTCAAGTTGCCCCATGTATGGCTTCATAAGCCACGGCATTAAGAGGTAGGCAGGGTCTCCCAGGATCACAATGGGCATTTCGACTTCCCCATACGGCTATCTTCTGGTCCAGGAAGAAAGTCCCAGCTTGCAGCTTCCTGAACAGCCCAGTGTTCCGAAAGATGCGTGCATCATGTACCTATATGGACCAGCCTGCATTAATGCCTGTGAAATGCCCACAGTGATCCACAAGCACCTGGAGAATCATTGAGAAATACCCCTTGCGATTAATGTGCTCTGTGACTAGGTGGTCTGGTGCCAGAATTGGAATGTGTGTGCCATTCCGCAGTTAGGGAAGCCCATTTGTGCAAAGCCATCCACAATGTCACGCATGTTGACCAGAGTCTTTCGGAGCAGGATGTGATTAGTGGCCCTGCACACTTCCATAAACACGAGTCCGACGGTTGACTTTCACACTCCGAACTGGTTAGCGACTGATCAGTAGCAGTCTGGAGTAGCCAGGTTCCACCATGCAATGACCACATGCTTCTCCAGCGACAGGGCAGTTCTCATTCTCATGTCCTTGTGCCGCAGGGCTGGGGTGAGCTCATCACACAATCCCATGAATGTGGCTTTCCTCATCCGAAAGTTCTGCAGCCAGTGCTCATCATCCCAAACGTGCATCATGTTATCCCACCACTCAGTGCTTGTTTCCCCGAGCCCAAAAGCGGCATTCCACTGTGGTCAGCACCTACGTGAATGCCACAAGCAATCTCGTGTTGTAGCTACTACGTGTGGCGAGATCAATGTCGCACTCCTCTTGCCTTTGTAGTTTAAGGAATAACTCCACTGCCACTCGTGACGTGTTCAACATACTGGTCAACAGTTCGGGATCCATTCCTGCATTCCATTCGAAAGCTTATGCTCCAATACATCTGTTAGTCTTAAAGGTGCCACAGGACTCTCTGTTGCTTTTTACAGATCCAGACTAACACGGCTACCCCTCTGATTCTTAACATCATGAGAAGTGTTTCTTCTCAGGAAGAAACTGCATTGAGGATGATGAAAGGAACATGTCTGAACATGAAAGATCTTCAGGTTGGTAAACTTTTTTATTTCATACTTCTTTCTTAAGGATTGCCTATCTTCCTTTTGGACTATTCTTGAATTCTCATGTTTGAGCAAGAAATATAGTTGTTACTCTATGGTATTATCATTTTAGATGCAGTTTTGATAAAAGATAAATAGCTGAAATAGGCAGATCTTCCTTTTACAATTTCACCTTTAAAGTAGTAATGAGTGTCAGTGAATGCAATGAGTAATACTAAATAAGCAGTATGGTGATAATAATTAAATAACTGCATTGACTTATTTTGTTTAGGAGAATCCATCCTCAACATACAGGATTCTGAAGACTATCCACCTTCAAGATCACCATCATTTTCTATAGTTTCAGAGTTATCTACCAATGACAGTGTTTCAGTCACATCATGTATGTCACATAGCCACAGTATATCACTTGTAGCAAAAAGAAAAAAAATCTCCATCATCCAGAAACAACCATAGATAAGTTTGTGATAAGAACCAGCAGATTACAAAGAGGTAATTGATTAAAAAATTGCCCGATTTGTTTATGCAACAAACTCTCCTTTCCATATGATTGAGAACCTACACTTCATTAACACGGTTCAGTCATTAAGACCAGGATACAGTCCACCCAACAGAGCAGATGTCACAGGCAAATTGCTAGATAAAGTGTATAAAAGAGAAATTGAGCAGTGTGCAAAAGGTCTAGAGCAGGGGTCGGAAACCTGCGGCACGTGTGCCAAAGGCGGCACGCGAGCCGATTTTTACTGGCACGCTGCTGCCAGCCGGGGTCCCGGCCGCCGGCCCTGCTCAGCCCGCTGCTAGCCTGGGTAAACGGAACCCTTGGCCAGCAGCGGGCTGAGCGGGGCCGGGACCCTGGCTGGCAGGAGCTGGCGGACGGAACCCCAGAACGGCAGCAGGCTGAGCTGCTCAGCCCGCCGCCATTCTGGGGTTCTGTCCGCTGGCCCCGCTCAGCCCGCTGCCGGCCTGGGTGAACGGAACCCCCGGCCGGCAGCAGGCTGAGCGGGGCTGGTGGCAGGAGCTGGCAGAACCCCAGGTCTGGGGTTCTGTCCACCACCCCGCTAACGGTCTGGGGTTCCGGCCGCCGGCCCCTTGCCAGCTGGGATCTCGGCCCCCTGCTCCGTTCAGCCCACTGCCGGCCTGGGTGAACGGAACCTGCGGCCAGCAGCAGGCTGAGCGGGATCGGTGGCCGGGACCCCGGCTGGCAGGAGCCAGCAGAACCCCAGACCGGCAGCGGGTCAGTCGCTGCCTGTCTGGGGTTCTGTCCGCTACCCCGCTCAGCCCGCTGACGGTTTGGAGTTCCGGCCACCAGCCCTTTGCCAACCGGGGTCCCGGCCATCGGCCCCGCTCAGCCTGCTGCCAGCCTGGGGTACCGGAGCCAGCCCAGGGCTCTGCTCCTGGCTGCCGGCCCTACTCACCTCGCTGCTGATCTGGGGTTCCAGCCGCCCGGCCCCCTGCCAGCCGGGGTCCGGGCCTCTGGCCCTGCTCAGCCCGCTGCTGGCCTCAGGTACCGGCAGCCAGCCCAGGGCTCTGCTCCTGGCCTGGGCCCAGCGTGCTGCAGCCTCCCCCCCGCCCAGCTTCTAAAAAAATCTTGCATGTCTCGCACCCCCAGAAAGGGCATCTCACACCCCCAGGGGGTGCGTGCACCCCAGGTTAAGAACCACTGCACTAAACTGATAAGATCTGCATTTTAATTTAATTTTAAATGAAGCTTCTTAAACATTTTAAAGACCTTGTTTACTTTACATACAACATTCCAAATTGGGAAATCGTTTGGGACCTGAAAAAGCAGGAAAGCTTGTTTTTCTTTTCCAGATTATGAACAAACAGGAAAATGAAGGTGAAGACGACTGAGTTAGCTGCAGAAGCCAACATTTTAAGTTTCTCATGTTGACCTGGCTGACATAGTCGATTTAAATTTTGGTGGTTTTTTTTAAATATTTCATGTAACTCTTTTAGTTAAAAACAATTTTAACAAAAACAAACCTGATTTTAAAAAACGTGAATGTTTTCAAGTTCATATGCTTGTTTTGTTTAAATATTATGTTTGCTGTTGAAGAAAAAAAATCCAGAATACATAACGTTGTTGTTTTAGTTAAATAAAACAATTTAAATGTCTGTCTGGTGATGTTCTCCTCCTAATACAGCATGGCAAGAAAATTCTCCAAATATTAATGATTAACCTGTTGAATTGGAGAGAGTTCACCTCCCAATGACTTCATAAATATCTGCTTCAATTACCTTTGGTAAATGAAATAACCAAACAATCATTCTTTTTCTGATATAGCTGTAAAACTAATCTGAAAAGTTTTCAAAATAAATCACTTAAAAAATGTATAGCGTGTACCTTCTAAAAATGAAACCTACATCTCTCTCTGAGTTGTGAAGAATATGTATTAAGGCTATAGCAACCAATAAGAATGCACTTTTATGTAGAAATCCATGATTAAATAGTCTTCCTGACTAGTGATTTAAATCCTAGTATCCACACTTCCCACTTGGATTAACGGCTGAGGAGTTGTGCTCAGGAGAGCTTTAGCCCAGCCCCACCTTTTGAGCCAGCCACTCGAGTAAAATATCACCACCACACTTGAGTTAAGGGTTTTTGTGAGTGGATGGAAGTCAAATTAAGGTTAAGTTAGATCTCTAGATAGCCTTTCAGTGAAGGCCTCAGACAAAGATTGTTACTTGTTTCAAAACCAGAAGCTCAGGAATAAAGTTTGAATCTCAGGAGTTAGGAGGATAACTTATTAAAGAACAAAGGTCATTGGCAAAGAAGTCATGAAGTTTGAATCCCAATATATTTAAAAAAAAGGGAGAGAGAGGGGGGCAAAGGTTACTGGCAAGAGATCAAAATAAGTAAGAAACAACTTACCAACTACTGAAGCTCCTCTTTCAGCAAAAGCCAGAGCATATGCTCTACCCAATCCTAGTTTTAAAAAACAAAAACAAAAAAAGTTTCAGTGCGTCAGTATATTTTCTACCTATACACTTTAAACTAGCTAAAGTCATGTGGAGAAATGGTCACTTGAGCTGAAATCAGACATAAAAAAATAAAAACTTGCATATTTAATTAAAAAATAATTCAATTTTAAAGTTGCCACAAAAGCAGTCGCATGTTCTGAAAACTGAAACATAAAAGAAAGCAAATTAGCTCAGAAACTGAAGGCCAAATCCATAATTGAAAACACTAAGTATTCCCCATGCTCACTTAGTGGTACAGCACCCAGAAGAGTCATCATGGAAGCTGCTTGTTGCTAAAGCTCCAGGAGAGAGTTTTGTGCTTGTGAAGGAGGCATTTGTGACACTTGATGGGGCAGGCTACAACATACAGGAATGTATTCTGGTTTTGCAGTGGAAGAAGATGTTTCAAGTTAATGAACTACACTTTAAGTTAATAAGACAGCCCCTAGTTTAATTTAGTTTTGTCTACTGAAAAGGAAACATTGTCATATCATGCAAACACAAGTTCAACTCCAATCATAATTATTTAAACTAGTATAGTGCCTTTTACACATATTGATAAAATCAGTGCCAATTACTTGGACCTAAACAAGAAGCAGGTCATTTATTCGCATGAGCAAGGAGCACAAAGCATCTTAAATGTTGCATTATGCTGTATATTAAGTAATGTTTCATATCTTCCATTAGTCTTTCACCTTTGTCTTTATTTAGACTTAAGGCCTGTTGAATACAACAGTTGTTTGTATGGACAATGATATTATCCAATCATACCAGTCAAAATGTTAACAAAAGTGGATCAAGGGCAGAAGTTGTGATTCTTTTCCACACAAGTAATTTTGTTATGAACAAATTAAACAAATGACTGAATAAAGTGTAAGGGGGAGGAGGATTTTTCAAAGTGCACACAAAGTGCCTTTGTTCCCCATGAGATCACTTAAAACTAGCTCACAAAGGCTGTTTGGAAACATATTGATCGTGCTAAATCTAGTAAACAAAACCAAGGATTTAGAAATTGAAGTTGAGATTATAGGTCCCATTATGTGATGCTTTCATTTGGTAATCTCTTTGGTGCCATGCTTACCTATTAGAAAATAATATGGCTCCAATATTTGGTTACTGGCAAGTTGTAATGTAGCCCCTTGAGCTGTGCAAAGTTAAGGTGCCCCTTTCTTCATGATGTTTGAACTATCCAAAAGCACAGGCCAGTGAGAATGGTGTCACCCAATGGATCAGACAGGGTGCTTATGATATGGGGATTCCTGTTTATAAACCATTACACACAGAGCAATACCTAATGTAATAAAAAAAGATTTTCTCCCAGTCCATCTCCTTCCAAAGAACTCTTCTATAATCTCATTCTCTAGAGATTACATCTACCACTTAACTGACTAAGCAGAAATCTTGGATTTATTTTACAGCTGAGCCAGAATTGGACTCCTGATAATGTTAAAGATGTCTTTGCAAGAAAAAATAACTCTAGGACAATAAATGAGGAAATTTACTTCATAAAAATTAACTTAAAAGGTGGGAGGCAAAATAAAATTGGTTTAAGAAAATAGAATAATTGAGAAGAATGTAATATTTTTCTTACATCTGCATTTTGTTTATAGGATGTAGCCTTTTTTATATCCCAGAGTTCAAGGGATGATTTTAAAAACTTAAAATACAAACTTTGAAAACAATGTAACAGTATATGTAATGACTGGAAAAATCAAATTTCTCATTTAAATGACCCTGCTTTCAACTTCCTGGAGAACTGCTGAGGCCCCTCATCGGGAACACCTACAGGAATACTCTTCTGTCTGCAAGGTGTGTTAAGACTCCCTCACTAGTTCTGACCTTTATAAAAGGATCAACTTCTAAATCACTGTGTAAAAGCAATGGTACTATAATCAAAACAAGGTAAGCACCTATTGAGAATTAAACAAAGCATTTTGATAGATCTGTAGTTAGATAAATGTATTAAGTACTGATTTTAATTTAAAAAGCTGTAGTGAAACCATACTTATCTGTGAAACAACCAGTTTCAAGAATCCTATGGCTTCTAGTACAAGTTGTACTTGCTAAAGATCCACTGATATACCAAGCAACTTTTTGCTTTTTTATCTTGTATTATTTCCTATTGGCTCAGGTGGTCACTTTTGACAGATTTCAATGAAGAAGAAAGATTTAAAGAACAGCACAGCAAACTAACATGAAGCAAAGGAAAATCTGGGTGAGAGCTGAAAGGCATTCAGAGTAGCTTTAAAGCTCTTCTTACTCTGCTTCATAATGTCAACTTTAAAAAACATTTGTTTGAAAACTTTTTGCCAACTATTCTTGCAAGTATCAGTAAAGCATCTTAAATTAATCTGCTGTACAAACAAAGCTAAAGCACTGGAATAGACAATGTGTTGCCCTTTGCATGGCTATTACAGTAAAGCAACTCTTAAACAGCCCAAATCCCCACTCCAGCAAAGAGGTCTACATGGTGCGGGTGAGAGGGGAAACCGTTCCTACACCTGTATCGAGTTCATTGCAGGAACAAGGCTTCAGTGGGTATCACCTAAGATTATTATAAATTATGAAAGAGAAAACAAAATCTCTTCAACTCTACAGCTTGCTTTGTGTCTCTGTCAGCACCTGAACACTCTGACTAGATTTCAAGCAGCTCGCATGCTTTAATTCCATATAGTTGTGTTTTGAAAAGTAGTTTTTCAAAATGCAATTATCTTGCAAGTTGAAGCAAAACCACGCAGGACGCCTGTCGTAAACATGAGAGTGATTGATCTCTTTCCTTCAAAGGGGTGGGAAGTGGCTTCAACCTTGCCATCGCGAAATCAAACTCCCTCCTCAGGGAGCTTAGGAAAACCTTTGCCCCAGTTCTGCACAGCTGAGGCACATCCCACACCCAATACCGGACTATACAGAATAAATTGCTGGCCGCCGCCGCGCGCGCACCCTCCCCCCTTTGCATCCTTGCTATTGGCAGGCAGAGTTTTCTTTCCCAAACAGCAGAGGGGATTTGAGAGGGGCCCTTTCAACTGCAGCCAGAGCCGCAGGATCTCCCCCCTTCGCTCCCAATTCCTGCACCCAACTCTTTCTCCAAACCCGCGGCCCGCATCAGCCAGCACCTACGGGAGTAGCACAGGCGACCCCTGGCCAGGGCAGCCCGTCCCGGAGCCCAGCGGGCAAGTGCAACGTCGTGCAATGCAAGCCCACAGGGCCCGCGCGAGCCGCTTACCTCCCCCGGCGCCAGTCACCAGCACCACCCGCCCGTCGAACCTCAGCCCAGCCGACATGCTGCCGCGGCACGCTCCTGGGGCCAAGCGCAAACGCCAAGTGCGGGGACGGAACCGCGGCAGCGGCCAAGCACAGGGCGAGAGCAGCGCGCATGCGTCACGCCGCCCCGCGGATCTCTGGGAAATGTAGTGTATTGACTCAAGCAGCTCAGCAGCGCGCCTGGGGCCGCAGGCGCTGACTTTCGTTTTTCCAGGGGGGTGCTTTTGAAGAGGTGTGAGTGTGTGTTTGGGGGGAGGGGGAAGCACATGTATACACTTCTTTCATGTTCTAGTTACTGAATAGGTGTCATTGGCATCGGGGGCAGCAGGTTTGTAGAAATTTGAGAGGTGCCCAGAATGCCCAGAGCCTGTCCCCCCCCCCCCCCTCCGCCAAACTCCACTCCCACCTGCCTGAGGCTATGGGGGGAGGGGGTCTGGGGTGCAGGCCCTGGGCTGGGGATTGGGGTGCAGGAGGGGGGGAGGGGTGCAGGCTCTGGGAAGGAGTTTGGGGGCAGAAGCGTGTGTGTGGAAAAGGGAGGGGGTGCAGGCTCTGGGAGGGAGTTTGGGGGCAGAAGGGGGTGTGTGGAAAAGGGAGGGGGTGCAGGCTCTGGGAAGGAGTTGGGGGGCAGAAGGAGGTGGGTGTGGAAAAGGGAGGGGGTGCAGGCTCTGGGGAGGAGTTTGGGGGCAGAAGGAGGTGTGTGTGGAAAAGGGAGGGGGTGCAGGCTCTGGGAAGGAGTTTGGGGGCAGAAGGAGGTGTGTGTGGAAAAGGGGTGCCGGCCCATGCTCGGAGAGAAGGTGGGGGGTGCGGCGCTTACCGGGGGTCTCCGTGCGCTGCTACCCCCCAGGCACTGCCCCCACAGCTTCCTATTGGCTGCAAGGGCGCTTGGGGCGGGACACAGACCCACCCTGCCCAGAGACCACAGGCAGGAAGCTGCTCAGCTCCACTGCGCTGCCGGTGGTGAGTGGGGGCCCCAGGCTGTTTTAAATGGCCCAGGGAACTCGTGGGGGGGGGGACCTGGGGGCGGAAGGCGGGGCCGAGGGAGAGACCCGGCCTCGTACAGTGCTGGAGCCGGTCCCGTGGTGCCTAGGGACCAGAAATATTCCTGGTGCCTAGGCACCATGGGCCCGTAGAACTCACCGCCCATGATTGGCATTGGAGGCGGCGAGGAGCTGGGGGGCACCTCGGCAGAAGAGATGGAGCATGGGCGAGAAGAGGGGGAGTGGGAACACGGGTGGGGCTTTAGCGGGAGGAGGCTGAGCAGGGGCTGGGGGGCAAAGTGGGGGATTTGGAGCCACGGTCTGGGTGCCGGTGCCCCCCTTCTAGGGAGCTTCCAGCGCTCCCGCCCAGTGCCGCCCTAAACACAAGAGTCATGCGCCATCTATGACTGGCTTACAGGTGTTGAGCACCCCCTTTTTTTAAAAAAGTGGGTGCTTGAGCCCCAGAGCACCCATGGAGTCAGTGCCAATGGCTGGTGCCAACTGCGGTCAAAGCATTGGTGTGTGAGAGAGCCATTCCTGTGCTCTGGTCGCTCCTAGCCCTGCCTGTGACTCCCTGAGCTTCCACCTCTTCGCCTCTCTCTGCCTCAGAGAGTCCCTGGAAAGCGCTCTGAGATCTACAGCCGGGAGGAGCTGTGTGAAGCAGGCTTCTGACAGCAGAGCTGCTGAGTGGTAAGGACAGCGGGGGTCCCGCTGAAGGGCCCACATGCTTGCAAAGTTCCTGGAGCTGACAGGCTAACAAAACTGCAGCAGGACACCACCACATCTTGAAATATTATCCCCTCAAGATGCAGCACCAGAAAGAGCCACTGTGTGCCAATGCAAAGCTGTCTCAGGAGGGGACAATCTCCATGTGACTCAGGATACTTATATGAGGGAGAAGGTGTACACACGGCCCACAAGAGGCCTCATTCCTCTCTCGCTTCTATGAGACAAAATTACACTGTATAGAACCAGGATTGGAGCACCTTTATACTAGAGACTGTACACACACAGATCATTTGCCCCAAAGCGATTACAATTTTTAACTTTAATAAGCCACAACAAGAAAGTTAACGATAAAGTCACAGAAGAACAAGGCCATTGTTTTGCTATTGGTGTAGCAGAAAAGATCCACCAGCTAATCCCCCATTTGCAGCAAGCTATGGTTTACCAATGGCAATGTCCCTTCCAAGGAGGGCCTGCCATTTTCTGAAAAGATTCTAGAGTGATTCTCACTCTGTGGCCCAATTAATATTTAATTATTCAATTGTTTAATTAAAGTGATCAGCTTCAACAAAAGAGATTGAGGGAGACCCATATCAAAGTATCCCATAGTACAATGGGTAGGGTACTCACCTGAGATGTGGGGAATCCCTGTTCAAATCCATTCTCCTCATTAGGCAGAGGAGGAACGTGAACCAGGATCTCCCCTGTCCTGGATAAGTACCCTAACCACACTCTCATGCCACATGCGGCATCTGTTTCTAACTGCTGTTTGTCCTTTGGTGTCAGCAGCATTGAAATATGCACTTGTATTCTGTAAGAATGCTGGTCAGGGTCCAGGGGACTGTTCTCCCTCTTCTCTTTTGGTGAGGATATTCTGCTGTTGTACTGTGACTAAATCCAAGACTTGCACTGCTCTGCGACCCAGCAGCGTGTCAACTTCTCTAAACTCCAAGTGATAACATCTCTTTTTTGTTATCAGCAGTCTGCATTTGCCCACTAGCCTCAGGATGGCACATAACCATCACCTGATCACATTTCTCCAGTCTAATAATGTTGTTTATCAGTGTCGTGGGGTTTACATTGCAGCACTGAATTGGTTACTGACCTAATATCATAGCTGCAAATATGACAGTTGAATGACTGACTGCCTTCTGCAGCATGTGTATATTATGAGTCTTTGGATCTGCTAAAGCCACACCACAGCCATCCTCCTCTTCATTAGAAGTCTCTACATCCTCAATCACTACAGCTACTGCTGCTCTTTTCTTCCTGGGGTAGGTGCAGCATTGAGTGGTTCTCTCTCCCATGCCCCTTTTACCATTGCCCAAAGGCTGGGCATTTTTCTTTTTGCCTTTCATGTTGCTTTCCACATTATGCATACTGGACCATGATTTCTGCTTGCTCAGTAAGTCTGTCTCAGTCTTGCTTCCTTTAACTTGAGTTTGTGTGCTTGTTCTGCATGAGTGGCTGTCAGTGTTTTGATCCTTTCCCTTGACAGTCCTTGCCAGTTGCAGGCACTTCTCTAGGTTTAGAACTGTTTCTCTCAATCTCTCTGTAACCTGGAATCATGAGTTCCACAAACATCTGTCTCTAATTAGGAAATATTTAATGTCTACAAAGTTACATGTGGGTGCTAGAGTTCTAAACTCCATAACTTAAGTAGCTATTCCTTCTTCAGATTCCTAGTTGTGAGTAAAAATGAGTCTCTCTGGTTACAGTATCAATGTAAAGGGTCTAGGGGTCACAGTACTCAGACACCTTTATCAGCTGTGGCAGAGTTTTGGGCATTATTCCTAGCACCGGTGTCTCATTCATTACTCGTCCTTTTCTTCCTTGCTAAGATGGTAAAATAGCTTTATCTTCATTTTCTCATCTTTATACTCTAACTCAGCTGTATTTACAGATGGTTCTTTTTTCCACTGCTTCCATCCTGTGCAGTGGGCCACGGACCGCCTCCCGGCCCTGAGTGGTGGCGGCGGCGGGGCCCCAGGCCTCCCTCCACCTGGAGCAGCAGTGGTGGTGGCGGCGGGGCCCTGGGATGCCCCCCGCCCAGGAGCAGCAGCAGCGCCTCAGGCTGCCCCCCACCCCCAGGAGCCGCAGCAGCAGCGTCCTCTGGAGCACACACAGCCGCTCTCAGCACCTAAGATTTAGTTAAGGGTATTTTTAGTAAAAGTCACGGACAGGTCACTGGCCATGACTTTTTGGTTATTGCCCATGACCTGTCCGTGACTTTTACTAAAAATACCCATGACTAAATCGTAGCCTTACTTCTAATATACTGGTCATTAATATCAATGTGAAATGTATGTATCAACATGATAAGAGGAATTAGGGATACTTACTGATATTATGCTTTAAGATCTGTAACCTGTTTTTCTCTCTGTTTGGTTTTTCTCCAGACAGGACAGGAGGTAGTTATCTCCGTGTCTCCTACTGTAAATTAAGGAGGGTTAGCCAAAGACAATGGGGACTATCTTTGTGTAGTGAGGCAACAGGAAAAGCAAATTAACAAGTACCAACATAGACCGCATGGTATCTGCACCCAGAAGAACACACAACAGGGGAGTGGAACTTTGTCAGGTGTGTGCTTCAAAGAGTACATTGCAAAGGAATGTACTGGACTGCAAGAAGATGGGGAAAAGAGATGATTATTTGTTTACAGAGGAACCCTCTTGTGGGTCATAGGGGAAACATGAAAATGTGAATCCTGGTATGACTGAATACTAGTACTAGGACTGCAGGAAAAGTTATAGATAAGATTATTTTAATAGAGTTAAGTTTTACTCTTGTAGAAGTGCTTTTTTCTTGTTTTTCATTTGTAACCATGTCTGTTTCTATTATCTTTGCTTATGGTCACTTTAATCTGCTCTTTATTAATAAACTTATTCTTGGTTTTATTATTAGTTCTTCTCAGTGTTGTAATACTAACGTCTGAATCGTCAACTGAGCTAGCAGGGTGGTGCATATACTGTCTCCTTGGAGACAGCAGACTTGGTATTTTCTGAGAGTGTCCAGTGACAGGAGGTGGGATACTGCAGAGGAATGCTCTTCCAGGGGAGCTCGGGGACTAGGGTGGATAAAATGTTACCTGCAAGGCAAAGTAAAAGCTGGCAGAGCTTCTGAGGAGATTGGTTGGCTAACAGACTGGGGGGAGGGGGGGGGGGTGACGGGTTGGATCACAGAAACCCCCTTGGGAGCTGCCACCCGGCGTGCAAGTCTACTTCTATTCCTGTTTTCACCTGCCAGCTCAGGACTCCAGCACCCGGTCTTGCTGAGCCAGACACTCTCGTCTGCTCCAGCACAGACCCAGGGTCTGAACTACTTGCCCCAAAGCTGCAGGTTTACCTGAAAACAGCTCACAGACTTGTGCTTGTCTTTAGCACTCAGATGCCCAACTCCCAATGGGGTCTAAACCCAAATAAATCCGTTTTACCCTGTATAAAGCTTATACAGGGTAAACTCATAAATTGTTCGCCCTCTATAACACTGATAGAGAGATATGCACAGTTGTTTGCTCCCCCAGGTATTAATACATACTCTGAGTTAATTAATAAGTAGAAAGTGATTTTATTAAATACAGAAAGTAGGATTTAAGTGATTCCAAGTAGTAACAGACAGAACAAAGTAAGTTACCCAGCAAAATAAAATAAAATGCGCAAATCTATGTCTAATCAAACTGAATACAGATAATCTCACCCTCAGAGATGCTTCAGTAAGTTTTTTCTCAGACTGGACACCTTCCAGGCCTGGGCACAATTCTTTCCCCTGGTACAGCTCTTGTTCCAGCTCAGGTGATAGCTAGGGGATTCTTCATGATGGCTCCTCTCCCCCTCTGTTCTCTTCCACCCCTTTATATATCTTTTGCATAAGGCGGGAATCCTTTGTCCCTCTGGGTTCCCCCACCCCTCACTGGAAAAGCACCAGGTTAAAGATGGATTCCAGTTCAGGTGACATGATCACATGTCACTGCAAGGCTTCATTACTCACTTGCCAGCACACACATATACAGGAAGACTCACAGGTAAATACAGCCATCTGCAGACAATGGCTCTGGTTAATGGGAGTCATCAAGATTCCAAACCACCATTAATGGCCCACACTTTGCATAATTACAATAGGCCCTCAGAGTTATATTTTATATTTCTAGTTTTAGATACAAGAGTGGTACATTTATACAAATAGGATGATCACACTCCGTAGATTATAAGCTTTGTAATGATACCTTACAATAGACCTTTTGCATGAAGCATATTCCAGTTACATTATATTAACTTATCATGTTTTTATAAAACTATTCCAGTTACATTATATTCACTTATTATCATGTTTTTATAAAACCATATAGACTGCACAACGTCACAGGGTGATAGGGAGCTGTCACCTATTTTAGCTCAAGCAAGGGAGAGGAGTAACAAAGTCACCCATAGTCTGGGCTCCTGAGAAAGCATTAGAGGAACATTGGACTCTATATATTTTGTTGAACTCTTACCTTGGAAGAGAGCGATTGGTGACCCAGCTTGAGGTCTGCATCACTACCTACTGAAAGATGGACTATCAGAGTGCTGGAGTGATTGACGGAGAGGGACCCAAAGAAGGGGGACAGCTGGGACCCAGTGACCTAACCACTAATAATTTTTGTTGCCCTTTTCTTAACCTTTTCCAATTCCAATATATCTTTTTTGAGATGGGGCGACCACATCTGCACACAGTATTCAAGATGTGGGCGTACCATGGGTTTATATAGAGGCAACATGATATTTTTTGTGCTATTATCTATCCCTTTCTTAATTATTCCCAGCATTCTGTTCGCTTGTTTGTCTGCCGCTGCACACTGAGTGGATGTTTTCAGAGAACTATCCACAATGACTCCAAGATCTCTTTCTTGAGTGGTAACAGCTAATTTAGATCCCATAATTTTATATGTATAGCTGGGATTATGCTTTCCAATGTGCATTACTCTGCATTTATCAACATTAAATTTCATCTGCCATTTTGTTGCCCAGTCACCCAGTTCTGAGAGATCCTTTTGTAGGTCTTCGCAGTCTGCCTGGGTCTTAACTATCTTCAGTAATTTTGTATCTGCAAATTTTGCCACCTCGCTGTTTACCCCTTTTTCCAGATCATTTTTGAATATGTTGAATAGGACTGGCACCAGTACAGACCCCTGGGGGACACCACTATTTACCTCTCTCCATTCTGAAAACTGACCATTTATGCCTACCTTTTGTTTCCTATCTTTTAACCAGTTACCAATCCCTGAGAGCACCTTCCATTTTATCCCTGCTCAGGCATTGTCAGTTTCATCCAGAACAATTTACAAACTGGGAACCTAATACTGTAAACCCTTAATCATTTGATCAATCCCATTGAAGACAATGGGACTATTTGCATGACTATGGACCCCTTTTGTGCACTGGTAAGAGTTTCAGGAGTCTGTTCCTATAAAGGAAGTTGAATCCCCCATTGAAATGCAATGTTTGGGTACAATATCATAAAGCAGTTTAGGATACAGTTCTACTTAAAAATGGTCTTTTAATAAGTCCTACATATGCTGAAATGGCTCCTCACCCAACTCCCATATTCCATATAAACAGACTAAATACTACATATTTGGGGGGAAAGTGAGTAGTTAAGCATGTTGATGTTTGTATATACAAAGGGGGGTGTCGGAGGGAGGAGGGTAGGGGCAGGAAGGAGTCACATGGAGGGTCACGTGGGGAGGTCACATGCACCCCCTTGGGTCCCTCCCATGAGTGCATTACCAGCAAGAAAGGATTTCTACTGGCACCACTGTGCACAGCCACCAACAACATGTGGCCCAGCAGCAGCAGAACTAGCAGTACCAACAAATGGCCAGCCAGCAACAACAGCAAGGAGCACAACGACCACAGCAGCAGCTCATTTGGGAGTTGGCAGTGCAGCAGCAAGAACAGCAACAGTGCCTGGTTCAGCAAATGGTAACCCTCTCTACAATCCCAGGGGGCAAACACAAACCCTGCAGCAAGGCTTCTCAGTGCCACTCCAGTCCCAATTCTTCTGATAAAACTCACAAAGTTGAGGCCTGAAGCTGACCCAGAAGCATCATCTTTGAGCAGACTACTACTATAGCACTGGGCTATTTTGTTGGCACCCTTCCTGACCGGTCCGGCTCAAGCTGCATATCAGAGCCTTTATGCCATGGCCACACAAGATTATGCTATGAATCTTATCAGAATGCTTGCTACTGGAGGTCCAGAGGCCTGAGGTGAAAGCAGAGTCAGTGTTTTTTGGCTGTGATGTAGAAGACCCATGCATAGCCTTGAGCAGCTATGGCATCGAGGCTCAGATACACAGCTTGAGCCAAGCCCAATCTGATACGATGCCAACAAAATAGCCCAGTACTCAGGTGGCCACCATGCTGCAATGGTGATCCACTCAAAGGTGATGAGGAAGATCCGGGTCATCTTCAAGCCCAATCATGGCCAAAATCCATTGGGAGAGATGCTGGACCTTGAGCAGTGGCCCAGAGCCTTAAGGAACATTGTTGGCAATGGCTCCAACCCAAAAAGTGAACTGGGGAGCAGCTGGCTGAGCAGATAATACCGGAACAGTTTATGCAGATCTACCTGGCTGGAGGACAGGAGTGGGTGTTGCGACATAGATCAGAGATGTTGGTTGACGACATGAACCTGACAGAGAATTATATGGCAGCAGCAGGCCCAGCCCTTAGAACTCTGAGGCCTGAAGCCGCTCATCCCAGGGGACTGCTGCCTATGGATCTACGAGCCAGATGAGGACAGTGGCCTCTTGGAAAACATATACCTAGCTCAGCTCTGCGGATGACCAGTAGCTATGGCAAGACCACAGAGACCTGGCTTCACATGGCCATGGAAAAGCCCAGTTCCAAAGGTGAGCTCTCCTCAGACACACAACAGCCCCCTGGGAAGCAGGGGACCAGGGTGTGTTCCTCAATGGGAAGCTGTTTTGCATATGGAGAATGGGGTCATTTCCACTGCGACTTCCCCTTCATGGATTGCAAATATGGGCAGGCTTAAACATCTGACACTAGGGCATGGGCAGCGGGTATCATAGGCTGGGGGAGACAGTGCCTCCCCAAACAGCCAGGCGTGGTCCCCCCCCTGCTTCCTCTTGGCGTGGCTCCAGTCTCCCGGGGTGGCCCGGGCTTGGGCCGTGCCGCATGCTCTCCTCCACGGGGGAGGCTGGGACTGCGCTGCCCACTCTGGGCCTGGGGGGGAGACTGGAGGCATTAGCCTGGGGCGGGGGGCCGGCCTCTGTGGTGGGGAGGGCCTCCAGCAGGGGTGCAGAAGGGGCAGGGCTGGAGGCTAGCCTCCCCCCGCTGGTGGTTCACGCGCTGCCCATGCACTAGAGCTCCGAAAAGAGGCTCAGTAAAGATGTTAGTCTGAGTATGAATTAACAGGGTAAAATTGCCAGGTCAAGTAGACTCAGACTGCGGCCAAATGTTGATTAGGTAACAGCTATCAGGCCCTCAGGACATTCATGGGGACATCATCTATCTCCGCTGCATACACAGGGATATATGCCTGTATCCCACGAGGGAGACACAGCTAAGAGTGGGAAATTCCACAGAAATGGTAATAGAAGGTTTGGCTCCCACTCTACCTTTCCTAGTAATTCTGGGCTGAGAGTGGAAGTATTTCAGGGAAGTCATAAAAGCATGGGGTGATGGCCCCCTTGAAGGAGCTGACCTTCCCTTCTGCCTGTGGGCTCAGTGCTATGATGCCATCGTAAACCTGGTACTGGAAAGTACCCTTTATGATCCTCTAGCCTGACCTCCTGCATAGAATTTCATCCAGTAATTCCCACAAAAAGTGACTGAATTGAGTCTGACATGCTGTGCTATGAAAGGAGATACTGGTTTAGATGGAGACAGTTTTCAGCAGAAATTTGTCCATTAATATTGGCTGTCATACCACACTAAGAATTTTAATTTTTTTTACTAAATATTGTCAGCTTAGTTGATGTGAAGCAGCTATATTGCTCTATTACAAAACAGTGAAATAAAATTATTAAAAATTCAAAGAGCTCAAGCGTACACAGTTTAGTGAGAAATAGTGTGGTCATTACATCATTGTATCATTACATACACCACTGTAAATTGCCTCTGAACATGCTACTTTGCGTGGCAAGTCTGCGTAGGTGGCAGCACCTCCGACTTATTTTTAATACAATACAAAAAACAGTGACCCTGGGTTGTTAGTCCTGCACTAAGAGAGGCTAGACAATTGTACATGTCAGATGCACTCCACTATACTTTGACAAGTAACCATTTTGATATAATCTTTAAAGTTTATTTGGGCCGTGTTTTTAAAAATCCTATTTCTACTAGACAAGTTGACCACCAGCTTATACAGGTCCTTCAGTGGCTTTTGTAGACAGGTTTCGCTGTTTTTCTATGCCATTAAGTTTGTATTAACCAAAATTGTGGTGGTATTTTTTTAACGGGCATTTACATACACAGTTAAATGGATATCTGTCTATACAAGCATACCCCCAAACCTCCTCACCCCAACTCATGCGCATGGTAATTGCATGCATAAAGTGGAAACAATTGATTTTGACTTTTTAAAAATCTGCCCCAAATTTATTCCCATCCTATCTGATCACAGTCTATAAGCACCGCCATGGGGAACAAAAATTTGATAATACAGTAGATGGTGTGACATATGCAATATCTTGGATAAACCTGACTGAATTAAGTTTAATACTGCTGGGGTCCATTGTATTAAAATGCAAGTGTTTCTTTTATGAGATTGTATGTAACTTCTCCTGGAGGAGGGGTTATGCTAATGTAATTCTTCATGTTATCAGCCCTTTGAAACTTTGCCCTGGGGAGGGGACCTACTCTCTGACTGATCACCTATTCGTCAGAGGTTCAGACTGGATTTGCTAGAAACCATCAGACAAAGAAAGGATGTTGAGATAAATAGCCTGGTGGTGAGCTGACTTAGGGCTTTTGCTCTCATATAGCAAATGGGCACAACCTAGGGTGGGCACCAATCCTTAGGAAAGAATTGGAAGGACTTTGGTCTACCCAGCCCTGTAAGACTGGGTTCTCATTCTGAGCAAAGGGTGTGATGAACTTAAGACCACAGGAAAACACTGGTTGGGGTTTTGAAGGACTGTTTCTGCCAGAGACTATGAAGGACATGGATCTCTGGTAAGTTTATTGGTATTCATGTATGTTTTTAATTGTTTTTAAGGTTGTTTTCTCTGTAATCCTTTCTCCTTAAGAATAAAATAGGCTTGCTTAGAACAAACTGCAGGGTGACCTATAACTGGGGCAATTATACAGTGCTCTGAGGACAGAAGCAAAGCAGGCCTGCTTAGGCAGACTGTGCTTTCTGGGGAATAACACAGTGAAGGCAGGGAACTGTTTTGATAGCAGCCTTCAACTACCTGAAGGGGAGTTCCAAAGGGCAGATGACAGAACAAGAAGCAATGGTCTCAAGTTGCAGTGGAGGAGGTCGCGGTTGGATATTAGGAAACACTATTGCACTAGGAGGATGGTGAAGCACTGGAACGGGTTACCTAGGGAGGTGGTAGAATCTCCATCTTTAGAGGTTTTTATGGCCTGGCTGGACAAAGCCCTGGCTGGGATGATTCAGTTGGGGTTGGTCCTGGTCCTGCTTTGAGCAGGGGATTGGACTAGATGACCTCCTGAGGTCTCTTCCAACCCTAATATTCTATGTTCAGAATGCCCTGGTCAGAAGGGAGAGAGATGAGTCTTCACCCAAGAGAGGTAACAGCTGGGGAGCTGGAAGCTTGACAGTGGGTGCTGTTGCTGGACCACTGAGGGGAAAGAAAGGTGCAGTTACCCTGAACTGTAACAAATAGCTCTTCAATCTAGGAGAAAACAGAACAACATTATCCAATCGCTGGAAGTTAAAGCTAAGAAAATGCAGTCTATAAATAAAGTGAAGTTTTTTTAAAGTGAGTAATTAATCATTAGAACAATTTATCAAGGACTGTGGTGGATTCTCCATTGCTGGACATTTTTAAATCAAGATTGGACACTTTTCTAAAAGATATGTTGTAAGTCAGCCACAGCTATTGGACTTGAAGGAGGAATCAGTTCAGGGATATCCTATGGCCTGTGTTCTGCAGGAGGTCAAAATAAATGACCACAATGGTCCCTTTTGGTCAATCTGTTAATTTTAATTTAAGAGTCTGCTTCACAACAGATATTGTCTATCTTGATCTTTTTCAAGATAAAATCAAAACTGATATTTTCCCCATTCCAACACAAAAACGGATACATAACCATGATTATTTTTGACTTGCCAATGCCTCTTCAGCATACACACACCTCCTCCTCCTATCTTTCCTTTATAGTGCTCTCCCAGGTTTTTTATAGGATTGATGCCGCACAAAAATAGAAAGGCGATATTATATTTGCAAGAAATCTAGTCCTTGTCTATTAGTGCTTTACTGTCTGCAGCTAGCAAAGTGATATTTTACGTGAGAGTCAGAATCTTCAAAACTGGCACTTATCGGGACTGCACCATGTAGTCTGGCTGAAAGGCTCCTTTAGAAGGTGCAAACTGAGCTGTATCACCTCTTATTTATTAGCAGTAGGATTTCATCTTAAAGGATCACTGTATTTTAAATATTGTAAATGCAACATGCCATTTTGCCAGTAGAGGGAGCACTGGCCTATGGAAAAAGTGCCAGTTAGCATTTCTGGGATACAATGCAGCCTCGGATTGAAATTCATTCTTGTGCAGAGGCAGCACAAGGCCTATGCACTGGTTAAGTAAAAGGGACACTTGTTTTAAGACCTGCTGCATTTTTTTAGGTTTTATACTGTGGCATTCCTGTAGCTACATAGACATGTTATATGCATTCACTGGAAGCTGTAGCAAAGTGTGCCCTTGAGCACATATAATAGTAAGGCAGCAGAGAGTTGAGAAATAGAAGATCTATTTAAAGTGTCATGAGTATAAGCCTAAAGGTCAATATCTGAATCTGTACAGAAAGAACACACCATATTATATATCATGTGAAAGTGTATTTAGATTAGTCAGTCATTTTCTTATTTAAAGAAATGGTGCTTTCAAGTATAGGCCATTTCAAGTGTCATACAACTCAACAAAAGAGAGAGACTTCCTAAAAGGCAAGGGACAGTTAAGTAGTTGTATATAAATGGGAAATGTTTCTGGCTCTGCTCAGTTCATACTACATCTTAAAATATAAAGAGTCTACTTCCTGCTTGCTGAGGGGCAGAGCTGTGAGTCAGTTCACAATGGCCAGTACTGAGAAATTAACAGATTGCGTTCTCAGTATTACATGTGCAATCTCTGTTGCTGTTTGTACCATCCCATCCTGGACTCTAGTTATTTTCTTTATTATTTGTGTCCTCAAGAAGTAAAACACACACTGTACTCTGTCAGGGTGATTGAAAGAAGGCTCCATGAGAAAGCAAGCACCCAGTATGCTATTCACTCTGGAAAAAGGGGCCTGACTTGACTGACAGCCCTCCCCCACAGCAAACAGGCACATCTAAATGTACAGCCTCCAGAAAAGAGAATCATATCATAGACCCTGTGTTTACAGGGGGAGGGATAGCTCAGTGGTTTGAGCATTGGCCTGCTAAACCCAGGGTTGTGAGTTCAATCCTTGAGGGGGCCACTTAGGGATCTGGGGCAAAATTGGTCCTGCTAGTGAAGGCAGGGGGCTGGACTCGATGACCCTTCGGGGTCCCTTCCAGCTCTATGAGATAGGTATATCTCCATATATTATTATTATATTACATATCTACCCATTTGGCAAATGTAGTTAAGTACTATGTAGGTTCTTTCATTCTTTTATCTCACACCACCTTGTCCTCTGGTTTTGTTTTGTTTGCTGACTGTGTCTGTAAAGTGTGGTAAGCATTTAGGATGTACACTGTTTGGAAAGAGGGCACAAATGTTACTAATTGCATAAACACTCAGTGTAGTCAGACCTGCATAGGTTTCTGGAAACACTTAGTTCATGCTAGAAATACTAGCAGTCATCCCTACAATAACATTACATAAATTAATTTGCATAATCCCTCCCATATTCATAACATGGTATGTATAATTGAGACAGTGCAGTCCACTGGATATGGCAGTGGGCTAGGACTCGGGATACCTGGGTTCTATTCTTGGCTCTGCCACAGATCTTGTATGCTAACTTGGGCATGCTTCACCTCTCTGTTCCTCCCCCCTCACCCAGACATACTCCTTTGTTGGTCCTGTCTATTTAGACTATAAACTCTCTGGAGCAGGGACCTTCTCTCACAATGTCTTTATAGAGTTCTCAGCACCATGGGGCCCTGATCTTGGTTGGGGTCTCCACGTGCTTCTCTAATATATAGATAACGTATTTCACCTAATAATTGAATACACAGCTCAAAATATAGCTTCACCATTTTGGCATGCACTATTTCAAGATTAGCAGGGAGATGGATAACTCATATATTTTTGCCCCTTCCTCAGTGAGGTCAGAGATTCCCAGATGTTTCTCTAGGAAACATAGCAGAAAAAATGCTCAGGTGGAAGTGTGCCACTTCATATTTTATGCCTTCAAGGTGTAGCCTGGCTCTGTTAAAAAAAATGCACACTTAAAGCACCATTCAAAGAAATAGACTACAGCGGGATCTGTTAACAGAGTTAAAAACTATTAATCTCAAAGGTCATAGAACCAGTGGAAAGTAACTTCATTGATCTGAAACTGGCTAGTGAGGAAAAACAAACATTAACCACAATAGAGATGATGTGAACTGGAAAATTGGATGGAAGAGATGTCAAGCCACAGATCAGCAGCAGGTGCCAAAGTGACCGTTCCATAAATGATTCATACAGGAAGAATAATGGCAGGATTTCCAGGTTTGGCACTCAATTAGAAAAAAGCATCAGCAATTATAAATGGCTGAAGCAGATAATGAAATGACTGTGTCAAAGAGGGAGATTGAGTACCGGTACCTCTTATTGAGCTTCACCAGCTCTTGGAGAGGCCTGAAAGCATTGTTTGTCAGAATGAGTCTGTGTGCATCCATCATTAAGCCCTTTGTTAGTATAATACCCTCTTTTGCCTAGAAAAAACTTTGCACACAAACAGATATCCACACCCTGCCCCTAGAAAGTAGAAAAACAATTTTTGGAAGTTGTGCATCCAAGTAATTTCATTCAGTGCCTAGGCACAGGTAATAGGCACCTTAGAAATACCCAAAATAGCATAGCTTTTAGAAAAATTAGTTTTCATATTGTGCTCCAAAGGAAGCATACCTTGGCATACCTTCTAAAATCAATATATCAATAAGGAAACATATTAATTACAAAATTATGTTTTTATTAAGGCTGAGTTACATCACATTGAAGATCCTACAATCTCTCTCAAAGTATCTCCTAACCCTATCCAAAATGTCTGCCAGTGTCCCCAAGCTCCCATAAGCTCCTAAACATTTCTTTATACTAGGGAAAATGAGTGGATTTACTTGCTTTTCCTCAGGAATTTTTAAAATGCTACTAAAATGTGTTTTGGTCATGGGGCCTATCCTCATGAATGTTTAATTTTCTTTAGTTAAAATAATTTAAACTATTAAATGATTCTTGTCAGAGAGGTAAATTGTAAGAGTCATTAGACAGTAACTGTTAACTGTGTTTCTGTAGCATCAGGAGGAAAACGGACATCCACATTTTGCCCAAGCAAGGGTAAGTTGCCCATATGGCCAGGAACCTGAAGATTTAATCCAGTCTGTATACAGTAAAGATTATACCACTCTTACTTTTAATAGTACAAAGGTGTGGCCTATGCAGATAGCATGTGATGATCTATCTTGATCTGAGACACAGCATTATAGAACTCTGTGGCTTGTATTGTGGCTACCTGTAGCAGGCCCATCATCTTCCTCAGTTTCTCCTCTCAGTAGTCATCCACCGCTTTCCAGCCTAGACAGACTGCTGAGGTGACTTAGCCCTCCAGCTAAGTCTCAAAGTCTACCCCCTTCCAGGGTTAATCAAAGGCCAAAAATAAACACAACCCAATCTTCTGCCTCAGATTCTTGCTGGGCGTAGCCACCTCTGTGGGTCTGTCCTCTTCCATGACCATCTTTAGCCCTTCTCCGGGATCAGCTCCCAGCCCTCCAATACTGATTCATCCCCCTGTTGTGAGCAGGCATACCATCTCAACAGGTGGCAGCACAGGGAGAACCCACACGCACCTGCTACCAGGGTTTCCAACCCTGGGGCCTTAACAATTGAACTATCTGTTCCATAATGGAAATTGTCCAGTCTTTCCTTCCTGGAGCTTTTTCCTATGTACAGAGCCTAGCCTCCTCATCGGTCCTTTACTGCTCCTCAGTGGAACATCCTTTCTCAGGTCCATTTTCACTGGAGTTTTTGCCTTTACTGAGTATAGGCTACCCTGATATCTCCCAGCTGGCCTCTTCTATAGTCACAAGCTACCCTTGTAACATGACCCCAACACTCCCTTTACCTGGAGAAGTGTTAAATAGCCCAAGTGTGGCTGAGTCCCACCTCCCACTCCCCCTTTAATGAGCCAGCTCCACCCTGACACTATCCCAGTAAGAGAAAGTTATTTACCTTATAGTAACTGGAGTTTCTTTGAGATGTATGGTCCCTATCTGTATTCCACTGTGGCTGAGCATGTGCTCCATGTGCCCAGAGCCGGAGAATTTTGAAAGCAATGTCTGTTGGTCCGCATGTATGCCCTGGCTCACCTCGTGCCTCCGACCAAGGAGATAAAGTGCAGGGAGGTCTGACTGCCTGCTTCTCCAGTTCCTTCTCCAATGAGAATCAGAGAAGAACCGAAGCAGAGGGGAAGGAGGGCAGGTAGTGGAATAGAGATAGGGATGACATCTCAAAGAACCTCCAGTTACTACAAGTTAAATAACTTTGTCTTCAGATACTGGTTCCTATGTGTATTCCACTATGGATGATTGACCAGCAGAACTCAAATAGGAGGAGGGTGCAAAGTCGTAGATGGCAGAGCTGAATGAAGGACGGCTGTTCCAAAAGATGCATCAGCAGAGGAACCCTATACCAAGGCATGATGTCTAGCCAATGTGTGGACTGAGATCCAGGTAGTTGCCTTAAAAATAGCAAGTAGAGGAACCTCTTGAAGTGATGCCATAGATGTTACTTGCACCCTTGTGGAATGAGCTCTTATCCTATGAGGAGGGAGAAGATTAGCCAGCTGACAGCAGAGCAAAATACAGCCCGAGATCCATTTAGAGATTCTTTGAGATAATATAGCCTGACCCTTTCTACTGTGGTGACACATAGTCTAGGGAACCTCCTGATTGTTTTTATTCTCTGCAGGTAAAAGGTTGTGGCTCTCTAGATGTTGAGGGAATGGAACCTCCTTCCTTCTGAGGATGTCTGAGGTTTTGGGAAGAACACAGGTGTGTGACATTATTGACATGAATGGTGACCATATAGATCATTGTTGCAACCACTGTTATATATTTGCAGCAGATATTGTACAAAGGTTGTCAAGTGAGGTGTCTATGACAAGGTTATGATTTCCTGGTTATGATTATGCTATCTGTATGTGTGTATCATTTTTGTAGTTGAAGTTATGAATATTGGCTATGTATTTGTATCTCAATGTGTTTGATTCTAAGTAGCATTAGTGAAGCATTTGGTCAGTTTCTTGAGAAAGGAATTTGCAGATTAAGTGCCCAATCAAGAAACACTTAACTGACAATGGCCCTTGGGAGACTCCAATCCACATGAGAAGTCTTCCTGGGAATGTTCAAGGTAGCATGTGAGCAATGGCTGCTCTTCCTGTAAAAGAACTTAATCATGCGTGGAGATGTGACTCGCCCATGTGACTCCAAACGCCATCTTGCTGCTGTGATCTTCCACAGTAGGAACAAAGGAGTGTCCCTTCCACATGGCAGAGGATATAAAAGGCCCTGGAAACCCATCCATTTTGTCTTCAATCCTGCTTCTTACTTCTGGAGGAACCTTGCTACAAACTAAAGCTCTGAACAAAGGACTGAATACCCATCTCCAAGCTGTGGATGTACTCCAGAGACTTGATTTGAACCTGCAGTTCATTCCATCACTGCTACAAGCCTGAATCAAGAACTTTGCTATTACTGTAGGTAATTGATTCCATTTAACCAGTTTTATCTCTCATCTATATTTCTTTTTATGAATAAACCTTTAGATTTTAGATTCTAAAGGATTGACAACAGCGTGATTTGTGGATAAGATCTAACTGGTATATTGACCTGGGTCTGGGGCTTAGTCCTTTGGGACTGGGAGAACCTTTTTTCTTTTACTGGGGTATTGGTTTTCATAATCATTCATCCCCATAAGGAGTGGCGCTGATGGTGATACTGGAAAACTGGAGTGTCTGAGGGAATTGCTTGTATGACTTCTGGTTAGCCAGTTGGGCGAGACCTAAGTCCTCTCTGTTTGGCTGGTTTGGTGTACCTTAATAGTAAAGGAAACCCAGCCTTGGGCTGTAACTGCCCTGCTCTAAGCAATTTGTCCTTAATAGATACTCTCAGTTGTGTCCCACCAGAGGCCGCATCGTTACAACAGGTAAGTGGATAGACTGTTTCAGGTAAAACTCTGAGACTACTTTGAGGGTGAATTACAGTGTAAACTTAATGAAGCCTTATGGAATATAGTGTAAGGATGCTCCACCATCCATGCCCCAAACTCACTAACCCTTCTGGCTGAGGTGATGGTTACCAGGAAAGTGACCTTCATGGATACAAGAGACATGGAGAAAGAAGCTAATGGTTCAAAAGGAGGCTTATTGAGTACTTAGAGAACAAGAGTCAAGTCCCATTGAGGAGTAAGCTTTTTTTTTTTTTTTTTTTTCCCAAAATAGGTGGGAAGGTTCTGATCAGGCCTTTCCAGAATCTGCTTATCAGAGGGTGAGGGAAGATTGAGTAACCGCCCTGTGAAGGCAGAGGGTATGCACTGATTGCTGCCAAGCAGATCCTTAAGGAACTGACAGATAAACCTGCTGTCTTCAAGGAAAAAATATAGTCCAGAATGAGAGGAATATCTGTAGCTTTTGGAGAAATAAGTCTTTGGTTCTCCCTGTTAGAAAAATGCTTCAGGTTACTCTTCCTATTAGATCAGTGGTTCCCAAACTGGGGTTTGTGAACCCCTGGGGGTTCGCGAAAAGTTACAGGGGGTTCTCGGGAAAAAAATCCCTAATGGCGGACAGAGCTGTCCTTAGGGACCTTGGGCAGCACGGGAGCAGCAGCACGGAGCCCCTGGACTTCCAAGAGCTAAGCAGATCAAAGCAAGCACATCTATCACACTGAGGAGATTTAAACTTCACGACTCCTTATAAGAAATGGAAAGGGAGGTGGATTTTTTTGCTGTTTTTAAAATTAAATAGGCAGGTAGTATTGTTTTTAAAATTATTATGAAGAACAAGTTTAAGCTTTGTTGTAACGTGTGTTGTTTGCTTGAACTGCTCAAGACCTGAATGCTTGTATAAGAGAAACTCTGAGTTGGCTTCTTAGATACCTTCATGCTGTTTCACATCTGATACTTCTTGATGAAACATAGGAGTCTTGTCTTATAACAAGCTTATTCAAAGTGATACAAGCTATGAAAGTGAGATCTTGGAAGAGTGTTGCAATTTTCATAATGTAATAAAAATACTGTAATGATAAATAATTAATAAATACTGTGTAATAAGCATGTCATAAAAACAAATTTTATATTTCCAAGATCACTGCTTTTATAATTTATACTCAGGTAAAGGAGAAAATCCTTGGAAATATTCTTTTTTAGGAGGGGGTTCACAAGACTTGACATTTTGGTGAAAGGGGTTCACAGGTTGTTAAAGTTTGGGAACCACTGTATTAGAAGGATGTTCTGTACAGCTTCAGAACATGATTGCTCTAAGGATGATGCCCATGCAAAAACCAGACTCTGAGTTGAAGCCACTGTTGGTTGGGATGCCTGATCTTGCCATTTCCATGAGTCAGGAGATTGTGAAACACAGGACTAATGATTTGTGCCCGAGATAACATGCGTAGGCAGTTCAGGAACCAAAACTGTCTGGGCCAGTTGGGGGCAATGAGTATAACTTATGCCCTGTCCTGCCAAATCTTGCACAAAACTTGAGGCAGGAGTGGTAGTGGAGGAAGGCATAATTCAGATGATCTGAATATGGAAGGAGTAGAGCATCTCCTTGTGAGTGGCAATCCGGAGCGTCTTTGGAACACATGTTGTACTTCCTGTTTGTTTGGGAGGCAAACAGGTCCCTGGTGAGGATCTTCTATAGAGCAAAAATACTGTTTACCACAGAGTTGTGAAGCTTCCACACGTGATTGACTGCAAAGTGTCTGCAGAGAGAGCCTGTTAGCAAATTCCCGTTTCCTGGGAGGCAGACTGCCAACAGGGTGATCTGATTGCCAGTGCACCAGATCCACATACTGATTGTTTCTGTACACAGACAGGTGGATCTTGCTCCTTCCTGTTTGTTGATGTAAAAGCCAGTTGTGATGTTATTTGACATTATAAGGGCATGGTGACCTTGAATTAACAGGAGAAAGGTTTTGCAAGCCCTTCAAACTGCACGCAGCTAAAGAGCATTGAGGTGCATTCTGGACTCTTGAGATGTGCCTTGCACTGTATGGATGCCCATGTGAGTCCCCAGCCCAATAGGGACATACTGGTAATGATCATTCTGTCTGGTACAGAAATGAGGAAGGGAACGCCAATGAAAACCTGATGGGGATTCTTCCACCATGATAGGGACGATATCACTTTGGTGGGAACAGTCACTATGGTGCTTATGGACTGTTGATTTGGCGAGTACACAGTTTGAAGCTATGCTTGTAGGCAACAAAGGTAGAGTCTTGCAAAAGGCATGACGTAAGTGCATCAGGCCTTATAGTTTAGGAGAGAGAGATTGGTCTTGACAGGCACTCTGGGGTTGGTTTAGATCTGGTCTATAATATCATAGCCTGAAACCTGTCTCTTGGCAAGTAAGCCCTTGCTATAATGGAATTTAAGAACACCCTGACAAAGTCTGAAGTCTGTGCAGGGGTAAGAACAGATTTTTCAGCATTTACTCTGACCCAATGCCTGGGCCTCTTGGTGTGACTTAGTGACATGACAAGGTGCTAATCGGTGAGGTAGGGGAAGACTGTGAAATCACAGTATCTGATATAGGCTGCTATGATGAGAACACCTTGGGGGTAAAGACACTGGGGTGATAGCAATGCCCCAAAAGGAGTACTTCATACTGAAAGTGGTTGGAGCAGACTATGAATCTGAGAAAGCAGGGTGAATGTCCATGTTGAGAGCTATATACCACATGTTTATTTTCCAGGGATGGAATTATGGATGCTAACATGACCATAGGAAACTTAAGTTTGCAAATAAAGCTGTTGATATGGCAGAGATTGAGAATGGGTGTCCAACCACCTTTGGAGGCGCGGGGGGCACCTAGGCAATATATCAAGTAAAACCTCCTCCTTTGGTACCAAAGAGGAACCCACATTATCGTTCCTCGCTGTAGGAGAGATTTCTTGTTTGAGAATGTTCTCGTGAGAGTGGCCACCAAGAGGGATGGGGAAGAGGGTTTTGGAGGGGGCAGGGATGCAGACTCTATAGTATAGTCAGAATGGACGATGCTGAGCATCCATTTGTCCATTGTTATTGCACTCCAGTGTTGAAAAAGAGTGCCAGACAGCCCCCAAAGGACATGTGGGAGTCGGGAGGTGTTGGACACAGTGGTTTGCAGCTCTTGAGCTCCTGCCAAAAATAATGTTTGGAACAGGCTGGCATTGGAATGAGGAACTCACAGCAGATGCTGTGGGGAAGTGGGTCTTTTGAGCTCTCTGCCTCTTATGGGGTAGCACATAAGGTCTCTGATGGAAGAACTGTTGAGCCATCGGTCTAGGTTAGTGTTTCCCGTAGAATTTTCTTTTGGGGGCAGGAGTATATATTCCCAGGGAGCAGAGGGTGGCCCTGGAGTCCTTTAAAGTGTGTAAGGTCATCCATCTTCTGATTAAACAGATGAGTCTCATCAAAGGAAAGGTCCAAAATGGTATTCTAGACCTCCCTAGGAAATCCAGAAGCATGGAGTCACGACTCCCTGCTCATCATGATGGTAGTAGCCATTACCCTGGAAGATGCATCAGCTCCATCCATTACTGATTGGAGATGGTCCTGGCAACCATTTTGCCTTCCTATATGAGAGCCTGGAAACAAGCTCTGTCCTGCTATGGGAGACTGTCAAAGTCTGCAAATTTCAAATAGTTCAGGAAGTCATACTTAGCCATTAGTGGTTGGTAATTGGCTATCCTGAACTGGAGGCTAGAAGAAGGAAAAAAAAACAAACCTTTCCTTCACAATAAGTTGAGACTGGTGGCCTCCTTATCAGTCAGGGTAAACTGGGGTTGTTGCTGCTTAGATCTCTCTGTAGCAGCTTGGACCACTAAATAATTAGGAGTAGGGTGAAAGAATGGAAATTCCGCCCCATTGGCTGTGACATAGTACCATTCCTCTGCCCTCTTAAGGGCAGTGGCACAGGTAGCTGGGGTATGCCGGACCACTCTAGCTGGCTCCAGAATGGCTTTGTTAACAGGGAGTGCTATTCTACTGGAGCTGGAGGACTGAAGAATGTCCAGGAGCTTGTATCGAGGATCCTGTACCTCCCCAAGAGGAATCTGCAGCTCCCTTGCAATTCTGCAACCACGTTCCTGGAGTTGCTTATAGTCATCAGGGGGATGGAGACAGCAGAGTCAGTGCCTCATCTGGTGACGAAGACGGCAATCTCATTGGATCCAGTGGAACCACTGGATCTGGCATGTACTCCTCCTCAGTCGGATGCGGGGCAGCTCTGGTTGTCCCCTAAAAGGGGAAGGAAGAGGTGACTCCTTAACAGACTGGACAGACTCTGTAGGATGGAACTGGTTCCATGGTCCTCAATATGGGCAGTAGGACGGGTCAAATGTGGGGTGGTCCCCAAAGCATGAGGTATAATTGTTTCAAGGCGGACGATGAGGTGGAAGTTGGTCCCAGGCTGGCCTAGGTCTTCTGACCAGGAAGGGTCTCTTGGAGGAGAAGGGCATAACGGTTCATTGGGTAGTTCAGAATCTCCCAATAAGAAAACTGCTTCTGCTTCCTACAGTGGTACCAAGAGTGCTGCTGGGGGCAAATCATAGCCTGAAGATGGAATGGGAGAAATTCCTCCCAAAAGCCAGCTCCCTTGGTGGAGTCATGACCTCCCTCAAAAGGGAAGGACCTGAAGGAGTGGAGACTCAGGGTCTGAGAGAGTGAATATGTCTTCAGGAATAGGTCTTGGCCCTTCCTGGTGCAAGAGGGGTCCTGGCTATCCGAACCACCAGAGCTACAGTAGAGACAGTCTGTGCCACAATCTATGTCTGTGAAACCGCAGGTGACTGATGCTCTTGGCAAGTGGTCTTCATCAGTGCCGGCAGATCCCAGGATTAGTGCTTGGGAGGTCCTGGAGGCACTGTGGCTGCCAGGTCGCAACTGGTGCCAATGGAGCCCTAGACTTGTGAGCTTTCTTATCATGCCTCTAAGACTTAGGATCTATTAAGTTCTCTTGGGCTGAGCTATTTCTTGGTTTAGGCCGGGCTGGATCCGACTTCTCTGAAGTGGATTTAGAGGAAGACTTAGCCTCATGCTTATGACAATGCTCCCTGCTCTCCCAACAAGACTCTGCTGAGGGATCTGTGGGGATAGATTCCATCACTCCTGATTTGGACCTCATGGCAGGAGGTGCACTTCTTGCTGAGTCAGGCTGATGTATAGGGGGGTTCTCCAGCCTGGGTCCGATTGTGGCCTCATGGCTTTTTCATTAGGTGCTTCCTAAAGTGAAGTTCCCACCCTTTCCTGGTTCGACTGGGGAGCAAATGGAAGATACTGCATCTTGCCATGATGTGGGCTTCCTCAAGGATGTACAAGCAGCATTGGTGGTAGTTGTTGACCGAAAAGGATCACAGGCAGGAAGCACAAATTTTCAAGCCTGGAGTCCTGGGCATAAGCCGGTACATGTGTGCGGCAGGGAGACTAACTATAATACACAAACTATCAGATAAAAACTTCAAAACTCTAGAATATAGAACTATTTACAGATATCTAAATATATATTCACAGATGAAGAAAGCTGAAGCTTTCGACATTGGAGGTTCTGACCTGAGCCATGAGCCATGCAGAAGGAATTGGAGAGGCAGTTGGTCCACCCCACCCTTTATCTCCTCAGTTGGAGGCACAAAGTGAGCCGACGCACAAGGTGAGCCAAGGCACATGTGCGGACCAATGCACATTGCTTTCAAAATCCTCTGGCTCCAGGCAATTGAAGCACATGCGAACCCACATTAGAATTATGCATAGGGACCAGCACTCAAAAAAGAAAGATGGTTTCAAGATTCCTCCACCCACTGAAGTTGGGTGTGCTAACATTGGTTAAATAATCACCACCAGAGAATCTCTCAAATATATAATGCAAGGTCCTTGGTGATGTCAACCCTTTCCTTCAGAGAGGTGAGAATAGAGAATCATTTCAGTATTACTTTCCATGCTTTTAATTTTAAACCTACGAGCCTACTGTGGTAATTGAGTAGGACTTTTGTCAGCTCAGTTTGTCACCAAGAGAACCTGAAAACAGCTTCCTGAATTTAATGGCAAGGGACAGCATATTGTGCAACACACAATGTGTACACTGTTCTAACCAATTGCAAAAGCAAACACTTAAAAAACATTTAGCACCAATCCACATTCATAGGAGGTCTCTCTAATCTCCTCCGTTTGGCAAGAAACATGTTTGGCATTAGTTGCACATACCACTCAATTAACTGAAAAAGTCACGCTGGGGGCATCAGCAGAGCAGTGAGGTAGCACACAATTCCATTACGTGGGAGACCCACCTTTTACAGTAGACTCAAGCGTAGGGTCACATCTGGGGCTTAGAGAACGGCTGAGCTGGCATGTTATAATGAATTAGTAGAACAAATCTATTAAGCAGAAACTCTGTGTGTGGTTCTCCTTTTCAATTCTGAAAATATACCCCATGGAGAAAAGATAGGAAAGTGGGAGGAAAGGATAGCTCTTCTGCTCTCAGAACCCCTCTATTCCACTCCATCCATGGAAGATGTTGGTTTTGCTCCTACACATTCCCTTCATAAAAATCCATTGATTTGGCTCCTTGTAGCCACCAAAGGCAAAAGGAAGAAATAAACAGAGGTAATAAAATAAGAGGTAAAAAGATTAGAAAATAAGCATTAAACTGATGTCCATAGAATACAGTATGTATTGGCATTGACACCAAGCTATGGCAAATAAAAACTGCACACAAGTTGTGGTTTAAACTAACAGCTGCAACCTTAATAAATACATGGAAAATTAAAAATCCCAACAACTCCTGGCTGTCAACGCTAGTTCAGTGCAATTACCGCCTCAAAACTATGGCCACAAGCCGCTCCAAAACCGACAAGAGCCCTGGCTGGGTACAGCGAAACAGCTGCCTCCTTAAACTGGGCATGAAATACTGGTACTTTTAATCTGTGAATGATATAAACAGCCTCCACCCATCCTACCACTCATTACATCCCATTGCCCTCTCACTCCTGGCCCTGTACTAGAGTTTGGCATAAGCCTCAATATGATCTATTACTGCAAAGAATTCCTGTGTACACAACATAGTACTGTACACACACAACTCTCCACCCCCAAAATGCATGGCAGACCTCTGTTTCTCAGGAACCCCCTATACCCCACTTACTTACCACATGTTCAAGGAAAGGCAAAAACTCCCAGCTGCAGGTCAATTCTGCACTGCAGGAAAAATTCCTTCCCAATCCCAAATGGTGATCAGCTGCAGCCCAGAGTACATAGGGAAACATGGAATGTACCGCTGTCCTGGTGGTGGCCCATATATTCCTCTAACTGGGAAGGGAGGAATGAAAGAAAGGAACAGCCACTTAACTAATCTGCACAGTGTAACCGCCCCCCCCGCCCAGAAAGTATTCTTCCACTTCCCCACACCAGGCCAATCAAGGGCATGCAGTGGGCAAAAAGAACTGCCTTTCATTGGTATTTGGTGTAAAGAACTATCCTTCATTGTCACTGTATGTTTCTCTCAGTCCCAACCCAATACTGTGTTGGGGATCAACTGTGGTCCTGATATGCAGAGGATTCCTCCCACAGAGAATGAGCACCACAAGCTTGAACATGCCCCTCACCTAGCCATGTAATTAAAAACTGTTCCATCTGAAGTCTCACATCAGTAAGAAACAGGTCAGTACTTATAGCCAACAGATCAGCCCAGTCACCCTGCACATCAGAGCACTCTTATGAAATACCCGGGCCTGATCACAGCACCTGCTCTTTCTCCCTGAAATGTACTAATCTCTCCCTATTTGCTCCTCCTCCTATCTACTCAATCTCAGGTTGCCTTGTGGTACTGCAACATACCTGCCTTCAAGGCAAATTCAGACAACTGAGAGCAAGATAAAATGCTGTGCTGCAGAGATGGCTTTTGACTTGAACAAAGAGACCCATTCTAGTCCCACCAGTGAGATCATCTTTCCTCAGGTGAACGTTTATCAATATCTTTGGGTGATCCAACCATACTTCCTTAGAGCTGAGTACAGATCAAGACCCTTGGTGTTGGGCTGCTGCAATTGTTCGTGCTCCATCTGGAAGTCTAGTTGCAATCCACTCACCTGTTGCAAGCTGCTAAGGGCACAGTGGATGACACGTGGCTGTAGATCTGGATTCTCCACGGAAGAACAGTGTCTCACAATCTCACCAGTAAAGTAAACAGAAGATATTGCAAGCACAGAACAAAGCATCAGTAAAACACCATGCCAGTGCCGCACTGGGGGAAGGCAGTGTAGACTAGAAGAGTTCATACAGTTGACATTAGCAGTTGAACCAGCAATAGCCAATGGATTCCTTCTACTTAGGATCCAAGTCTAGCACAACCAGTGAAATAGCATCTCCAAATGAAGGTAGACCAAATTCTCCAGAAGACCCCCAACCCATTTTTCAACACCATTCCAAACAAACATGAGCAGTACACTGTCATCCCCAGGCAGGAACAGAAGGCCTGGTGCAGCTGGTCAGGAAGGGAGATAAGATTGTTGAGCATACACATACACCATGTTCCCTGAGTACTCTGGAAAAGACCCCATGTGCTTGATCTATTTTGGAAAAATGCGATCTGAACACAACAGCACCCCACATCCACTGGGAGTTGTCCAGCCTTGTGCCTGGCCAGAGTAATCACATGACAAACGAGGCATTAGATTGCCAATTCAAAATGTTCCACAAAGGCTACTACCATCAAAGTTTAAGAACCACTGAGGTGGATGTTCTGAAGAGCTACCAGCAGAGATCAGATCTTCTGAGTCGTGACAGACTGATATAATTCCTCTCCTCAGAAGTTCAGTTAATTCAAAGCCTCTAGGATTATGGACACCAAGAAACTTCTTCACACCTAAGCAAAGTCTGCTGAGTGAAGGAAAATACCCAAGAGATCATATGGTAGATGGGCCAGCCCTAGCTAGTTTTAAGCTCTCCGCAGTTCACTCCTTCCCCTCATTTCTGTATTCCCTCCTTTGTAACCCCCATCTCCACACTATGTATCCTGTCCTCATTGTTTCATGCCCTCCTCCCTTTGGACTCCCCTTCTCTTTTCCAAGTTCTATCCCATACTTGTTTCCATTCATGCCATGTACACTCATTCTAATCTCGCTTCCCCCTCTTAATTTCAGAGTTCCACCTTAACCTCACAGCTATGATATCTGCTCCTTCCACTCTCAAGTACCCCATTAAAAGACAAAGTGATCTGAACTTACCCACTGTCTCCCAAAAATGTTTGTGCACAGAGAGCCACCTCTGAATGAGTTCCTTAAGGTTTTCTTCGTAGCGAATAGATGTTTATTTGGAAACCTGTATTAAGTTATAATTTTGCTTCAGACATCTATCACCATTTTGTTCCACATGACTTATCAATTTCATACTTGCAAGTGAGGTAAATCTGAATACATAATATGAAAATTATAATCATAATAATCAGTATAGTAGCATCATATACACATAAAACAGCTGACCTTGATTCTGAATGTTCTACCAATAAATATTGGTTTTAAAAACAGAAAGCAGAAGCTCTAATTATTAGAACTTGAAGTACTAAAAGTGGAGAGATCACCTTGGCACTTTGTGGTTATTAGATATTAGGAAATTTTGCCTTGTGGTATGAACATATTGATATAGTAATGGATTTAGCTCCTACTATTATCATATGGTTTATAAGGAGATACTATTCCTATATTCTACTTAGGAGGAAAAAAAAACACATAAGAGTGATTTGTATGATGTTTTGGTTACTCTGGATATTTATGTTGAGGCTGCAATAGAATTTATTCTGTTGTGCACATACATTAGATGTTATAGAATATAATTTATTATAGTTTAGTACATTAGGGAAAAAAGGAGATTCTTAAAGGAAGCAATGCAACACAGACAATTTTTCCTCAAGCAATTGTACATATCAACTGTTCTGTAGCCACAATGAACTCTCGAGGTAATGGCTATAGTATATATAATTTTTTATTATAGAAATTTATTTCTCCCCTCCCACAAGGGACCAAAAAGGAGTTGTGTCTACTTGTAAAGCATGCAAATGAGGTCACATGGAAACTTTGTGGTTAAAATACACCTCTACCTCGATATAACACGACCCGATATAACACGAATTCGGATATAACGCGGTAAAGCAGTGCTCCGGGGGGACGGGGCTGCGCACTCCGGTGGATCAAAGCAAGTTCAATATAACGCGGTTTCACCTATAACGCGGTAAGATTTTTTTGGCTCCCGAGGACAGCGTTATATCGAGGTAGAGGTGTAGTGTAATCCTTTTTCATAGTTAAGACCATTTTGTCCAACACACAAATGTTTTCCTCTTAACTGTGAAAGTTGGCTGACCTGTCGAAATGTTCCTATGAACATTTATACAAGTATTACATGTTCTTTGTAAAAGGGTCGCAGATATACAGATTAAGTTAATGGTAAATGCCAAATATACTGATATGTGGATATAGATTATATATAAAACTATTAGCAGCTGTATCAAGATGTAGATCTTCCCATCTGATTTCTAATTACATAGACACAAACAGGAAATAGATATTTGAGGCGGTTTCTTTTACAGTGAGTGAAGATAATAATGTGTTCCTCCTAATTCTATTACTCTCTCCATAACTCAAAATGGCTATTTTCTCTCTTACACAGGTTTGTCAATGTGGCTCTGATATAATTGGTTCCTATACCCTTTAGGCAGTTTAGCTACGGTCATATAGAAATCACCCTAGTAATTCCATGTGGAATTCCAGTATACCTTTAGATAGCAATGTTATGTAAGCTGGTTTCAGCAAAATGCTGGAAGACAACTGAGGGCTGACTGGAGCCAAAAATGTTTATCTTTTTCCTCAGGTTAGTGATTAAACTCTGAAGGATTTTTATTGGAGTCAGGTAAATGGGGATCTGCTCATTCCCATATTTCCCCGTCATCTTAGTTTTAGAAGAGGGGAGGAATACTCCCTGCAGAAGACCTGATTTGGTTGTCTGCTGATAGAGGTGATAGCAGCCACAGGAAACAACAGGGTTGTCATCAATCTTTATACCTTTTAAGTGTAGGACAATCTGAAGGGAGTTTAAGTTTGTTAAAGAAGGCAATGATAGGGGTAAAAATGCTTGCTGATTATTTGATTTTGTTTTCTCTGTGACTATATATCTACACACACACTTGATGGGGATTGCTAAGATCATCAAATAAATATTGAAGAGTAGGATACAAGCTGATCCAATACAAGCAGAAACTGCACCACCTGTCTGTACCTTCTTTGGGCAACTAAGATGAATAATGTTTGATAAATATTTCATTACATTATATACAAGGCCTCATTTATCACTTGTCAACTTCTCCAAAAGCCAATATAGCACATCACAGGTTACATGAGTTTTGATGACACCAAGTCATCAACCAAACAATAGTAAATACATTATGCATCCAGATGATTGAGCACTCAAGTGTACAAAACAAACATAAAATACCATGGACTTAACAGAGACACCAGTTTTATGGCTCATTACAAAATTTCTAGCACACCCTGCTGCCTGCTAACACTTGGTTGCCCACTTAATTTCAAGTGGTCTCCTACAGCATGTATGAGCCCCTTATGCTTAATCTGTTCCACATTGTATTTAGCTGGGCACTCTGGTTACCTTCTCCAGACCTGAGAAGGAGCTCTGTGTAGCCTGAAAGCTTGTCCTTTCTACCAGCAGAAGTCGGTCCAATAAAAGATACTATCTCACCTACCTTGTCTTTCTCATAAAATACTGAGGGTTTGTTTTTTTAATTCCACAGTAAAATCCACCAATTTTGTTAACTGAGAAGCTGAACTTTACTGTACCAGCACTTTGTTTGATGTTTCTCCTATTAAAATCATAATGTGTCAGGTTCAGTGCATAATGTGTCAGGTTCAGTGCATCCTCAGTAAATAATGAACATTATATTTTATCAGTAATTTAGGACAACTATACAGCTTCAACTTACTTTAATTTTCAAACAGATAGATACAGAATGCTAATTTGAGATAACACTTAAATATTTATTATAAATTGATATTTTTATTATGTTTAATGGCTATGAATAAAAAAATTCACAGGCAAAAGACATTCTCTTGACATGGCAGAGGAATTAAAAGCCAATTTAATTTCAAACTTATGATTAAAAGGCACTGAATTAGATTTTATACAGTGAAAAATGACACTGTAGAATTATATAGCTCACTTTAACTACCATTTCACTTTACCTATAAAACTACATCTTTGAAAATCTATAATCGAAGTGTCTTCCATCACTGTCATAAAATTGACTTCTTTGTAGTCAAACAAGAATCCTGGGTGACAGCTATTCTTACTGCGCTCTAGAAGAATGTGTCAAAGTTACAGACTAGAGGGGATTTCCGATATCTGGCAAGCTCCTAGTAATTAGTTTTACAATCAGTTTAACCTATTTTAAGATGCAAGTATATGGCTAGATGATTCAATAGGTTACTGGACTTCACCTCTGGAAATCTGGTTAATAAATTTTGACTACATTATAGTTGCCTAGATCGTGGACATTTGTCCACAGTGTAATACTACATTTTTAAGCACAATTGCCAATTCATGCTCAGGGGAAACCTAGAATTTGACTAGCCAAAATGTTTCAGGTCTTGACTGAAGCGCAGATGTGGAAGCTTATGCAGCAAATGTACAGACTATAGGCTTGGTTCTAAACCAGGGGTCGGCAACCTTTCAGAAGTGGTGTGCCGAGTCTTCATTTATTCACTCTAATTTTTTGCGTGCCAGTAATACATTTGAACGTTTTTAGAAGGTCTCTTTCTATAAGTCTATAATATATAACTAAACTATTGCTGTATGTAAAGTAAATAAGGTTTTTAAAATGTTTAAGAAGCTTAATTTAAAATTAAATTAAAATGCAGAGCCCCCCCAGACCGGTGGCCACTGAATCACATTGCGTGCCGCTTCGGCACGCGTGCCATAGGTTGCCTACCCCTGTTCTAAACAGTGCTATATCACATCTTCCTTTCAAAAAGAGTTCAAATTCACTCACTGATGCTGTTTTATACAGGAAGAGTGGATGACTCAGTGGATTAGTAGTGCAATATGGAGTCCATCTGTGATACTGAACCATATTTCTAGCCCTCAGGAACCTTCCCTCTCTCATCAGTTAGAGAGAAAGTGGATGGACAGAGAAGAAATATCCTTCCCTTCCCACACGAGCAGTCTGATGTGGAGAAATGAAAAAGATGGAGCTGCAAAGTCACAAAATAACCAGAGTTTCCTCATGACATTGCATCACCAATAAGTCACTGATTATGGACAAAATGCAATATGAAGATGGTTATTTTTTGGCTCTTTGAGACACTATCTGATGACAAAGTAGTTCTCCAGCTCTTAGAATCTGAGAATTATTAACGTATCAGTTTCTAATTGGTCCAAGCTGGTACTGACCGTAACCCTTCACCATCTGCTGGATGTTGGTGGCCTGTATAAAATAATTTGGTATTCTTACCTGTGCGTCCCTGTCACAAAGTCACATTGGGCACCCTTCTTGGCATACTATGAGTCCAGTGGGTGAATGGGCATGAAGACTGAACTATCCTTCCATTTTAGAAAGGAAATAATTGAATTGTAATGGTGAGGCATGTATCAGAGATTGCATTCCGCTTCACAAGTTTACTTTTTCTAATTTAATAGGCAAACAGAAAAAACACGCGAAGTGTGGACTGCAAACATTCTTTGGTTTACTCATAAAATAGAAGACATACCAAACAGCAAAAAAACTTGGCAATTAAATACATTGCAAAGTTCTTTATAAGCTTCCGCACAAAAATTCCTCAGGTGTTTGAAATGTTTTAGCACATTACAGTGTTTGAAGAGTCACATATTTTTTGTACCAGTGAAGAACTAGATAACATTTTTTGATTTAATCTGTGGTATTGTAAATGCCTTTTCTCTATTTGTTAAACAGTTGTTACTATATGTAACCCAACAACATAAGCTCACTATATACAAAGCAAACTGCTGTGGAATTTATTTAGCCTTCAGATGCTTATGTTATCTAAATTCACGTTACCATATACATTATCTTAATGTGCAGAAATACATTGACCCTTACGTTTTCAGAAGAGGATGGATATAGTAGCAGGACTCCCATGTTAATTAATGAGCGTTCTTAGCTCACTCACTGCATTTTATATTTTAATTGCACATGGAGTTTTAAAATTCTGAAACAGAATTATATATCACAGGTGCTTTCTTCTACCACACACTATTCAGTCTGTAGAATGCATTTTCCAAGCCAGGCTGAATTATTGTAATTTACTGTTCCTGAAATAATCAAACTTAACAGGCATCAGAGTTGATCTGCAAGGGTCACTGGGTAGATTTTCATTACTGGACTGCAGATTAACAATGCAGTTCAAATGCTGCACAAAAGTATCAGGGATATGACAACTGTAAAACTGAACTGTTCATAAAGGCAGCACAAGGAAGCTGTTATCTACACATACATAGAGCACATGTGAATATAAATGCATCAAATATATATTCTCTCTTTTTAACATGTGAGTTAAAGAAATTACAGAATGTACCATCACCATGCTAATCTGATACAAAAAATAGCCTTTTGATGATTTATAAATATTACTCTAAATGTAGAATTACATAATTGGATTGTTTGACTACATATAATTTCATTTTATCATCTACTTCACAAGAGTCTTCCTCTACTTGAGCAGCTCCGTTTCACAACCTTTATCTAGCCATTTCCTTGGGCAAAGCACACTAAAGCAGTATTGTTCGAAGTCTTTGTTCCAGGTGGACTGGGAATAGCAATAGATGGCTCATAATACTCAGTTTGGTAAAGATTTTTCTGAAGCATCTGTTATATTCAAAAAAACTACTTTTGTATGGTCCCTTATTCCTTCATAAATCAGCAGTGTTCCTTCTACAAATTATACACGAGCAGTCAACCTTAATGTGAGTACTTATATGTTTCCCTCATCTAGCATTTTGTTGACACCATCACAGAGTTTCTGCAAGTGGGGCTTATAAGATCCGAAGGGATTGTATAAGGCAGCCAAAAATTCACAATCAGAGAAATGATCAAACACGTTGTTGACACGTCCATGTGATTTTGCCGTTAGGTGGCGTTGGATGATTTGATGAAGTATCTCTCTACAATCATTCAACAATTTGGACAAAAAAATCCTGTCAAAGGTATAATCCACCTGATGGAAACTGACCACAGTTTTAGCCAGCTGATGAACCTTCTTCTTAAACTTCTCCATCAGTGCTATTTCTTCCTGATTAAACTGGTTATTCCTATAGAGGATTGCCAATTTTATGACTGTTTTGATTAGATTTTTAATGATCTTTTCTGCTTCTTTCTTGTTTTGAGTGTATTCCCTTGTCACTCTGTAGAGCTCATCTAAAACATCACTGCTGGTGTCGTCTATCAAGGTAGTCGCTATTGATTTGGATACCATTTTGCCAAGGATCTTCTTCTGGGCCTGAATGGCCAAATTTTTGGAATTGAAGATATCCGTGGCCACTGGAAAAAAACAGAATACAATCAATCACTAGATGATTACAGGCACATTACTGACAGCGTGTTAAAGAATATTTTCCTGCCCATATCCATTTATTTTACAGTTGGCATACCATATTCCTTCAAAAGTAATGGAATTAATCATCAAGAATGTGTGAAAACTGCAGTTTCGGTTCACAGACTTCCTGTGGCTCTTGGTATGATTTGTGTAGGTTTGCATTCACTGAGTTTGTTTTGGGTTTGAATGGACACAAAAAACTAAGTGAAACTCAACCAAAATGGATGAACATAAAAGCCTAGATAAAGCGAATAAACACGTGTGAACACAACAATACAGATTTTGTTGGGACATGAATTGGCTTCTGGCTGCACCCCCCAGTAGTTTTAGGCTGTCTGAAAGGAAACCCTTCATCTGTTTACATTCATTTCACATATGGAAGGTTTTCTTTGCAAACACAGGACTGGATTTTTTTTTAATAAGATGAAAGCATATTCTGCAGATGCCCATGGGCAAAGCTCTGCATTTGGAAGAGAAAGTTTCCTACTAGCCATGTGTATATATGTTCAGATACACAGTTGCCAGCACATATAAAAGGGTATTTGTTCAAAGGGGCAGTTGTTAAGCTATAAAACTATATTTCCTCCTTAACGGCATCTTTGAAAAACTCACAACAGAATCCCATTCTAGGATTTGGAAAGCTTCCAGCCCACTTAATGAAAAAGTAACCACATTCTGTACAGTTAATTAATTAAAAATCTTAGATCATTTGAGTATATCTTTTTAAAGAGCTAGTTCTTACCAGATGAGGATACTGAAGTACCAAAGAATTCATTGTTAGCTATTTTGGGAGCAGTAATCAAGCTCACAAGACAAACAGGCTTTTCTAAACCATGTGGGTCTGAGAAGCAGCTAAGGATCATAACTAGCCAATCAGAAAAGTGAAAAATACTTGTCTCAACAGTTTTTGTATTTTTAAAATGTAATAATAAATCTGTGTTACTATTTAAATAAAAACAAACAACATATTTTAAAAATCATCAAGTATAAAAAGCCACTAACCAATGCTTAGGATAGTAGAGATCTACTTTTATCAAGTAAAGATGAGCTTCCTTTGAATTGTGATTGCCACTTTACTATAACGAAAATAATTAAAACCACATCCCCTATGTTTCCTAAATGCTCCTTGATCTCCTTCTCACCAAACCAGGAATATTGTTCTTCCCTGGCTTTATTTGTTAAGGCCACAAATCTCAATGATTTCTGATGTTCCACAAATTTATACAGATTTCTTCTGCTTTGATAGGAGCACTATGATGGCTTACAAAGTACCTTTCCAACTCTTCAGGAATGAAAAAGCAAAAACAAAAATCTATTTCATTATTTTCCTCTTTGGATTTATACAAATGCTAAAAAGGGCATTTATCCAGATGCTATAGCCACCCTTGCCTTAACTTAAAACTACATCACAAATAATACCTCAATATAACAAAGAACTTGCTACTAGCAAGCACCCCTCCCCAAATCAGCCTCTAACCATTTCCTATCCTTACAAACCCAGCCATTAATGGTTTTGACACTCCAAAACCCCACAAAGAGAGCTTTTCTAAAACAAAGTCATAAGTCATAATTGAACATTTGACTTTTTCTTAAAAAATAAAAACAAAACAAAAAGACCCAGCCTTAAACATATGATTACGGTGGTGTTAGCAAATAAAAGAGTTCTCACCTGCATATGAATGTCAGATGCGGAATAGTTGCCCTATATGTTATTAAAATGCTGGGGCTATGTCGCTTGTACTACTTTCTATACATCTACTTTAGTGCTGTTAGAGCACAAGTCAACTTTCATTTCTTTAATTTGTCATCATTCCACAAGTTTTGATCCGGCTGTCAAATACAAACTCTGTACCTTAAAAAAAAAAGTTATTCTAAAACCCAGTTGGAGTACATTATGAACATTTATTTCTTTGTTTCTCTCTTCTGTTATCAATACCAGAAAAAGAATTGAAGAATTAAAATGCAATTTATTTACAAAGCAAGTACTTAAATAAAACTGAGTTTAAGCACTGAGAGGAATCAGTCTTCAAAGTAAAGACAAAATTTCCCTTGAGAAAGTTAAAATTTTACTTACTGTTCATCAACAAGTAGAATTACAGCTTTTACTGAGATGGTGATGCCAAAGTCACGTTTCAGGTATAATCACAATGTGTATGAGGCGAAGACTGGACTGGTAGCTTGTTAATTAAATTTAACACCAATACTTTATCACAGTAGCCTAATATACTCCCCTCAAATAGCATCGGAATCTGATACAGATTTAAAGTTTTTTCATCTTCTCTCTGTGACAATCTCATAAAAGCATTTTCTTCTGAACTACCTTTCTTTTCAGCCTGAATTGCTCCATTTCACTTTGGCAACTCAAACTGCAAAAATTACAGTGAAGTAGTTTCACTTCCTTGAAAGGAAAGCTTAAAGGAAATTGCATTGCTGAGCAAGCAATGTAACATTAATAGCCGTTATTGGTAACTGACATCTGGGACAATGAACAAAAATATAGAAAGAATAAAGGTAAAGTAACTTAGAAAGGCCATGCTTGGTTCTTTGGAAGGGACCCCTATCTCCTGTAGCTAAGTGCTTATTTCCTGATTTCCTATTTATGAGCTATTCATTCAAACTAAAAATGAACTTATTTGAACAAAACATGTTTAAACTAAACAGACCCAAACTAAAATCAGATTTTTGATTACCCAAACTAGGCCTACAATATATTAACAGAGAAGTTATTAAATATTTTTCCTATGGGTTTGCATTAGCGATGTGTATGAAGCAAACCTCCAGATCTCAACCTCTGAACTTTCTGGGGAAGGTTTGAAATCTGAACTTTAACTTTTTTAGCCGGGGCCACATCTCTAGTTAATACATATTCTAATACACTGGTTTAATTATCTTTTGCCCTTGGCTGTAAAACTTATTTGACCTTCAATCCATTAGCAAAAGATGGCTTCCAAAACATTCAATCATTAGAAATCCAATAAGATAACATAGAATGTTTTTTTTTATTGTAGTAAATATATTTGTAGAGGGAATACAGGATATGTCCATTAGCACCTCAAGACCATTCATGAAACTTTTCAAAAAGCCAGATTCCAAAAGCAAAATAGGTTTTCCACTCTAGCCTGCAGAGTATAAAAGATTAACCAAAAAAAAGAGTAATCGCTGGCTGAACATTGCATGCTGAAAACACATTTTGAGAAATGTGGCAACTGATTTCCTGCCTGTCTTCCTGCATGGACAAGTGCATTTGCCGCAGTATTGCTGTGGGTTTAAATCATGTTACAATCTTTGCACAAGATTAGGATCTTACATTCTTAGTAAGACAGACTCCTAGAGTGAGGGGCACTGTCTTACACCCAAGGGGCATCTACCTGAAAACAAGTGGGAGGAGCAGTACTGTTAGTGCCAAGTGTTCAAATATCACAAGCGGCTTGAATTCATGAAACTTAAAACCAATACTTTTTTATTTATTATTTTCTTACTTATTATCTGCTGGGTTTTGAGCCTTTAAGGTTTATGTTTTCAAGCAATAAGAAGTGCTAGAAATTAAAAAAAAAAAAATACTGAGGTCATCATCTTATCACATGACTCCAGCAAAATACCAAATATCATTAAACTTGTGATAAAATTGCAGAAGTTGACAACACTGCAGGAGCAGCTTCTGACAGATCAGTGGATAAAATCTGCAGCAGGCAAAAGTAGACAATCCTGTGTGTATTCCCAGAACCCTGTCTCTGCTACACATTTTACTGTGCACTGATCATAAAGATAAAAATAGAAAAGAGACAACCTGATGTTTTGAACTCTGCCATCATAACGTATGGCTTCTTCCTAATTAGTGTCACATTTTCTAAGGCTTTTGACGTTATCTTTTTAACGGAAGACTTGATGCTTAGATTCTAATGTGCAATAAATACTACAGATCATATCTTGGGTGAAAGCATATTATATTTAGCTCTTTAAAAAAAAAAAGCTCAAAACATTCCTTAATGTACTGCAGCAGTTCCCAGACTGCGGTCCTCAGAACACATGCCAGTGTCCTGCAGCAAGCTGGCTGGCACTAGTGCTCCTTGTTTTCAGGTGCTTCTACGGGTGTTCAAAAGTACCTGAAAACAAGAAGCCACCCTAGCTGCTTTTACAAAGAACTGATACTACGGAGGAGAGGAAACAGGAGTCAGCCGCATGGAACAGAGCCAGCAATGGGACTGGAGCTGCCAAACAACAGTAGGAATGGAGAGAAAAGGGACTGAAACAGCCGAACAGAATATCCAGTGGAATAGAGGGAGGAGAGGACCAGATAGCTTGGACAGTCAGTCCAGGGGAGAAGGAAACTAAAGAACAGAAGTAATAGCAAGGAGAGAGAAAGGAATACAATAGACATGAGGGGAATATCAAATGAAGAGCAAAAAAGCAACTAACTTATTTCAAAAATGACAAAGCAACAACTTCCATTAAATGCCTTCCGAATATCAAATGTCTCCATATAGGCAATTATTATGGTAGGCACAAGGAAGTTACATGATGGCTATAGGAGATGAGGCAGATCCACAAGGTAATCACTCTGAAAAGATGATCTATACTTAGAATACATTTTAAGGTGAGAAGGCACCAGCGTGACTATCTAATCTGTTCTCCTGTAAGGGTTAAAAAACCCCACAGGATTACTGGCCAAGTGGATGGGGAGAAGCAGTCGATGTAATACATCTTGATTTTAGTGAAGATTCTGACACAGTCCAAACATGACAATCTCGGAGGAAACCAGCGAAATGCAGTCTAGGTGGAATTACTAGAAGGTGGGTAAACAACTGTTAGAAAGATTGTACTCAGAGTAGTTATCAATGGTTCACTAGCAAACTGGGAGGGCATATCTAGTGGGGTCCTGCAGGTCCTGGGTCAAGTACTATTCAATATTTCCATTTATGGCTTTGATAATGGAGTGAAGAGTATGCTTATAAAATTTGCGGATGACACCAACCTGGGAGGCACTGCAAGTACTTCGGAGAACAAGATTATAATTCTAAAGGACCTTAATAAATTGGAGAATTGGTCTAAAAATCAACAAGATGAAATTCAGTAAAGACAAGTGCAAATTGTTACACTTAGGAAGGAAAAATCAAATGCACAAATACAAAATGGAGCCTAACTGGTTGGCTCTAGGTGTTATAGTAGATCACAAACTGAATATGAGCCAACAATGCGATGCAGCTGCAAAAAAGGCTAATATTTCTCTGGGGTGTATTAAAAACAGTATTGTGTGTAAGACATATGAGGAAATTGTTCCACTCTACTTGGCACTGGGGAGGCCTCAATTGGACAACTGTGTCCAATTCTGGGTGCCACATTTTAGGAAACACGTGGACAAATTGGAGAGAGTCCAGAGAAGAGCAACAGAAATGATAAAAGATTTAGAAAATCTAACCTATGAGGAAAGGTTAAAAACTGGGCACATTTAGTGTTGAGACAAGAACTGAGGGGGAAACTTATTAACAGTCTTCAAATAGGGAAAGGGCTGTTATAAAGAGAATGGTGATCAAATCTCCATATCCACTGAAAGTAGGACAAGGAGCAATGGGCTTAATCTGCAGCAAGGGAGATTTAGGTTACATATTAAGAAAAACCTTTCTAAATATAATGATAGCACGCTGATTAGGCCTCAGCTGGAGTATTGTGTCCAGTTCTGGGCGCCACATTTCAGGAAAGATGTGGACAAATTGGAGAGAGTCCAGAGAAGAGCAACAAAAATGATTAAAGGTCTAGACAACATGACCTCTGAGGGAAGTTTGAAAAAATTGGGTTTGTTTAGTCTGGAGAAGAGAAGACTGAGAGGGGACATGATAACAATTTTCAAGTACATAAAAAGTTGTTACTAGGAGGAGGGAGAAAAAATGTTGTTCTTAACCTCTGAGGATAGGACAAAAAGCAATGGGCTTAAATTGTAGCAAGGGCGGTTTAGGGTGGACATTAGGAAAAACTTCCTGTCAGAGTGGTTAAGCACTGGAATAAATTGCCTAGGGAGGTTGTGGAATCTCCATCATTGGGGATTTTTGAGAGCAGGTTGGACAAACACCTGTCAGGAATGGTCTAGATAATACTTAGTCCTGCCATGAGTGCAGGGGACTGGACTAGATGACCTCTCAAGGCTCCTTCCAGTTCTATGATTCTATGACTGTAGAACCATACTCATTCCATGTAATGGACTGAGTTACCAAAGGAGTTTTTCCAATCCTTTAATCACTCTTGTGGCTCTTATTTGAGGTCTCTCCAATTTGTCAACATCCTTCTTGATTTGTGGACACCAAAACTGGACATAGTATTCTAATAATGGTTGCACCAATGCCACATACAGAGATAATACTATCTCCTTACTTCTACTGAATATTCCCCTATTTATACATCCAAGGATCACACTAGTCCTTTTAGCCACAGCGTTGCACTGGGATATTCCTGAGGGCATTCTGCGCCTAAAAATTCTGCGCCTAAACATTCAAAACTCTGTGTACAATATTTTAAAATTCTGCAAGTTTTATTTGTTAATAAATAAATGCAGAGGCTCCAGCACGGCAATGGGGAGCACAGGCCACTGGCTGCACGAAGGTGAGAGATCACTCTGCAGCCTCCCCACCCTCCACCACCGGGACACAGACTCAGTAGTGAGGCTGCACCCGACCCTGACACAGCACAAGGCCTGGGTCTGCCCCAGAAACACCCTAGGGCCCTGCCCCTCTGCACCAGGTGTGCAGATAGTTGGGGGTCAGTGGTGTAGGGGTCTGGATGTGGTAGCTCAGGGTGGTGCAGGGGGCGGGGCTCATCAGGGTGTGCAGGGAGCTCATGGAGGGTGGTTTGGAGGCAGGGGATCTGGTGCAGAGGGCTCCAGATAAAGGGATTGAGGTTCAATGGGGTGAGGTTTGGGTATGGAGGGCTAGGGGATTCTGGGTGTATGGGGTGAGGCTTGGCAAGGGTGTCTGGGTATGGGAGGTCCGGATGCATGGGGGTTGGGCAGATGGGGGAGAAGCTCCCCCTCCCCCAGCAGCTGAGGAGTGATGGGGGCATGAAGCAGGGGAGGATGCTGAACTTCCTGCAGCTGGGGGAGGTTTCTGTGGGTGGGTCTGACACAGCTCCAACCACTCCTTGCAGGGGAAGAGGAAGTCCCATCCTCTCCTACCTCCAGCCCAGCTGGGACTAGCAGTTGATCCCAGCTCAGGGTAGGAGCCACCATGGCTGCTTCACATGTGGCCACCATGGGCTTTTCTTGCGGCCACAGCCTCCTGGGCTGTGATGGGGGGGGGGGGGGGGGGAAANNNGGGGGGGGGGGGGGGGGGAAAGCAGCAGCCCCTCCCGCTCCCTGTTGCTCCGTCTTGGTGCCTGATGCATCGCCTTGGTGTTGGCTGTTAGGGCTGCAAGCAGGGGTTGGGCCCTGCCCCCTCTGGAGACAGCTGGAGCAGCCACCTTGTGAGTTCCCCACCTTCCCAGGAGCGGTGGGGCTCAGGGTTTGGGCTTCAGCCCTGGGGTGGTGAGTCAACAGGCTCTGGCTACGGGGCTTCAGACTCTGGCCCCTGACTGTCTCCTCCAAACCCCTATCCAGGGCTTAATTTGTCCCCCGGTTTGCCGGGGCTGAGTAAGTATGCTGTGAAAAGTGATACTTGTATGTTTGTTAATACCACTTTTAACAACAAACTTTCTAGCTAGCAATAAAGAAATTACAATGATTTGGACATGTATATGTGCATATTTATTTGTTTTGGGAAAAAGCGTGAGAGTGACCGCACTCTGAGGCCACCAAAAAATTTTTCCTGAGAACCTCTGCCCAATATCCTCTTTTTTGTAGGATGCTAGAAGGGAAAGTGTTGTCTCTTTGCCAATGGGTTCACAAAGTCATATGCAATATATGGTTGTTGCAACAGAAAATGCCTTGGCTTGGCTAAGCTAGCTGGACACAAATGATCTCTGACTATAAAAGGTGGGAAGAGTCAGTTGCCAGGCAAACAAAAAGCCCCAAGAGGAGTATGTGTGGTGGGGAGGAGTGGACGGGGTGGTGAATGATGCTATTCCAAACAAGAATGTGTGTATAGGGTTTTGCTGCCCCATGAGAGCAATCTGCACCAACAAGTTATTCTGGTTTTACATGCCTGAGCTTTCCACAGCCACCTCCTGTATCACATGATATATACCGTAGCTAGTTAGGAGATTCACAAAGCTTTTTTAAAGGCTTGCCCCCTCTTCCCATTAGAAGCCATGGGTGTTTTTATTTACACTGCCTTGACAAGAAGAAAATGGTTCAGATGTAATACTTTTTTATATACATAGGGTTGCTGTTATAGAGCCACATTCTAAAATATACTGTGTACTTGAAAAAGAAAGAAGGCTGACCCAGTCTCACAGAATAGGGTGACGAACGTAGTCTGGCATTTTACTCCTTAGTCACCATTTGTCTCCTTTCTTGGAATGCAGCAACAGGTGCTGTGACATTAAATATAGATCCAATATATTTCAGCTGTTGGATTGGTCTAAGTAGGCAAATGACAGGTGCTTCTCTGCACCTATACCTGCATGTGCAGATCTGCGTTTGCCAGGAGCACACAAGTATGCCACAGTCCACACTGACACTACAAAGATGTTTGGTAAGATAAAAATGTGTATCAGTCATTTCTGTAAAACAAACAGAATGCAATCCAGATACTGTAATCATTTATGCAGCCTCATAAATGCATACCAAACTATAGTAGGTCACCACTGTCAGAGTAAAGGGTCCCTATCCCGAAGGACATAAGAAACAAGCAAACAGGACAGGACAAGATAGAACATACTCCAAGTGGAGTTTGGCCATTACAGCTAGAATGCTTGATCGAATAGAGTTATTTAAAGAATATTTAAGGAGGAGAGGTCTTGTTATATATTAATAGGAAGGTAGTTGTGGCGTACAGAGTTTCATACACAAAAGGGAACTAGGTATGGGGACAGGAGTCAAAGGCGGTGACAAGAGACAAGGTTGGGCAGAGCATAAGGAGCAAGCGAGTTCAGGAGTCTTGGACAGAGATGGAGACAAACAGTGCAAAGGAGAAACTTGCACTTCATACAGAAAATAAGTTGGAGGCAAGGGAAAGGCCAAAGGCTATCAGATACAAGGCCCATGTGGCAAGAATATAAATCAACTGACAGCTGAAATTTGAACTGACTGGAGATAGTGGGGACAAAGATGACATGAGGCACAACAGACAGGGGCGGTTTAATCATTTTGCCGCCCCTAGGCCCGGAAATAATTGCCGCCCCTGGCCCCGCCCCGACTCCACCCCTTCCCCAAAGTCCCGCCCTAACTCCACCCCTCCCTGCCCCTATTGGCTCCCTTCCCCAAATCCCCGCCCCGCCTCTTCCCCAGCACGCCGCGTTCCCCCTCCTCCCCCCTCCCTCTCTGACCGCGAAACAGCTGCGGAGAAGTTCCCCTGCTGCAGCTGCCTCCTCCGCGAGCGCGCCGCCGCTTCCTGTTTCTCTCCCCTCCCTCCCTGCCCCGTGAAACAGCTGTTTCGCAGCGCAAGCGCTGGGAGGGAGGGGAGAGAAACAGGAAGCGGCGGCGCACTCGCGGAGGAGGCAGCTGCAGCAGAGGAACTTCTCCGGGGGTGCGCAAATTTGCCGCCCCTGCAAATTTGCCGGCCTAGGCAATAATACGCCGCTGACAACAGAGAGAAGGTGGCTGCAATAATCTATTACAAGAACAGACTAGTACATTGGAAATCAGAAAGGAGAAGGGAGATATTTTGGAAATGATGTAGAGATAGCTGCAGCAGGATCTGACAAATGACTGGATGTAAGGAAAGCGGGAAAGAGGAGTTAACAAATGACAACAAGATTGTGAGACTAGAAAACAGCTGTTAAATTAACCAGAACATTTGATCTTAAGGCAAATTTGAAAATGTCTAATTTTATTTTCCCTCAGTTGCCTTCTTGGTTCTGTGACTTCCTCCATGTCACACTGTACAATTGCAAGAGTTTGTTTCTCTATTACTATACCAACCTCACTTCCTTCATTCTCCTCCTCCTTCAAAAAACCCCATACCTATTTCGTAAAGCACTCAAGCTGTAGTCACCATGCCTTGCTCAGTGTGTGTTCTGTCTTGTCCTCTGCATTGCAACTGCCAAGAAATTAGTCCAAATTCCCAATCATCTATTCAGTGACTGCAACCATTTCCTCTCCCCCAATTCCCTCACTCCCATCTGTCAATACAAAAACATACCCTACTGCACAGTCCACCTCTCCCATCTCACTCACCCTCTGCATTACTGCTCACCTTTTCCTTTGGCTTGTCTTATCCATTAGCCCTTTGATTCAAAGCCAATGGTCAAAACAGCTGTTTAATTGACCAAAGCATTTTAAATATTGTAATTTTTTAAACACTGTTTTAAGTGTTTGATTCTGAGTAGTTTAAAATGAAAGTTGAATTTTCTCAGTCCTAATGGCTGTTAAGACTGTCAAACTAGTGATTTCCTCTTTTTTTTTTTTTTTAACACTATGTTTTACTTCCTTAGCATTTGATTTTGCTACTCCTAATTTACACTAGCATAAATGAGAGATCTAACAAAAGTTAGAAACTTAGGTAAATGGAAAATTAGGCTCTTAATATTTTCAGAGATTCATGCTTCTGTGAAATTAGATATTGTGGTTGAATATCTTTTATGTTCTAGTCAAAAGGCAGTATTATTACAGAATCTTTATTTAATAGTAATAGCACTAAAATATCCTATTTAAATTGTAAGCTTAGCAAATGTGTTTACCATTTAAAATTTGGACCTGCCCTATGGTTAAGTACTTTGTGCTGATGCCTGAGAGATTAACTCTCATTACATAGGCTGGTATGGATGGTGAGCACTGCAAAGGTCAAATGTCTAGCCCTTGTGCTTTGCATTGTTCCATAGTAATACATATGGCAAGCATGTAGCAGTATTGATGAACTATGAAGGGAGTCCCATACAGCCTTTAGTCAAGGATGGTTGCGGCAGCTTGTGATCCTGGGGGTTATGATGCGAAAAGGTGACTTGGAAGAAAACACTTGAACACTGGAGAAGGATAAGTCCTCCCCTGATGACCAAAAAACCCTATTGATCTAAAACTTAAATTAGTGAAATGACATTTTTGCAGTGCCCATGCATTAATAGCTTGCCTTACCTTCACCATGAGGTATTACCATCCTCTTTCTCTATAACATTTCATTAAGCGGTAAACAAAATCACAGCAGATTGATCAATGCCTAAACGCCACAAGTGCAATAAATTATGTCTTGCGACTGCTCATAATATTGATTGCTTGTTGTAACACAATTTTAGTTTAAACCTACATTCAAGACAAATTTTGAGTTCCTTTACTGTACCAGGGATTCTACACTTTCTAGGCCCAGCACTACATCAGAAATATCCCCATAGACTAATCAAACCATATAAATTAACTCCGCCCCCCTCCGCCCCCCAAAAAAACAACAAACAAACAAACCTGGCAGAGAGCCATCCTACGTAAAATAGTGTCTAGGAGAAGAGATACTACTCAAATATACAAAATCATATTGTGTCTAATTGATTGTGATCCTAAGAGCTGTTGCCAATCAACAGTTCATGTTTATTCTACTGGGACCTCGGGCATCTTGCTAGCAGTCACATATGCATCATTTATCATCACACAGTTTACTCCATCCAACAGACGGTGTTAAAATGTTTCCATCACAGAACGGTATAGAAACCCCAAAGCTGTCCCCTCTTTAAAAAAGCCCAACAATTTGCATAAGCAAAAGAGAAATAGATCTAAATCTTCCACATTAAAAGATTTGATTAAAATACAACTCTGTCACATGTCATTTGAGTTGATGTAAACACTTTCCTTCTATTTTTACAAATGGAAAACAGTCATATCAAACACTGAAATTTCATATACAGCCATACATGGCAACAACTGCTACTATAGTTTTGTAGATGACTGGCTTTGTGAAACGATTAGTCTCAGTTCCATCATCCATAAAACAGCAAAGATGAACAAATGAACAATGGAAAAAGAAACTAGACTTAAATATAACTTATTTCATAACAGTTTAATCTTCACATTTCTCCCTCTGAGACTGATGTAGGCTAAGAGAAGAAAGAAAGCCGCCTAATAAAGAGCCGTATACAAAAACAACTTAATTTTCTCATATTACAACACAACTATAAACTTACATTTAATGGATGGAACTTTATATCTATTTACTTTCATAATCCATGACATGCCATTCACTACAGTAATCACCTTCTTTTTCAAAGAACGTATACGTGGATTGTAAAAATTAAGTTTGAGATTAAACTTGGAATATGTCTTTTTAAAATTATTTATTACTATATTGATTTAAAGGTTCTGGGCTTTTTGTGGTTATAGCAGTGGAAAAGAAACAATGATGACAAACATCACTACAGTACATAAGTGAATCTGACAAAACAGTATTGACACTCTGATTAAAAGACTTACACAGGCCTTTGCATTATAATCTTATCTGATTGTTAGCTCCCCAGTCTTACCTTCTACATACTTTGCTCCAGCCAGGCCTCACACAATAGTCATGAATTTTATGAGGCCATTGCTTTTATCTGCTTAGATTGTGAGCAGGCTGAGAGCAGACACCATCTTTGAGGGTTTGAAAAAGGGCGTAGGGCACAGTGAGCAATCCCGCAAATAAAACAAAATAGTAGTAAGAAGAATAAAGAAAAACTAAGCCACTAATATAAAGTGTTGCCCTAAATGGAAAGCTTGACATCAATGGAAATACTATAGTGTCATCCATAGCTCATGTTGCTATGCATGGGCCAACATCCAAGCAGTTAGCAATGTATAGTTTCACATGTGGTGCAATACCTGGGTACAGTGCAGTGAGTTAAGGGGTTGGATCCTGCTCATAATTAATGACAGAGTTTTGTCACTTCTTTTTGGGGGAGGACTGAGCCCAAAAGGTTTCAACCTCAATTATAAGTTGTTTTGCCACGTGGATTGAAGTCAGACCCTGAGGAGCAGATTGTGAAACATGGGCACAATATGTCATCTTCTGTCCTGATTTGCATCCAGCGCTCCCCACAGACTTCAGTGGTGTAGGGTAGTGCATAAAACAGGGCAGAAGGGATTAACTCACAAAAAGCCATGCACGCCCCCCTTTGGTGCCCACCAAACCACACATTTGAGTGCACAAATGAGCCCGTAGACACAAAAATACCCATTTGTGAACACAAATATAGGTGTTTGCAAGCACATCCTTAGCATCCAAAGTTAAAAAGCTACTTTTATTATACAAACGTTCCTCTTTTGTTGTTTAAAAAGCATTTTGATTTAAAACAATATGTATACACTAAAAGTGTGAAAAATAATACAGGCTAAAGGTAAAAAGTGTCAACACAATGATGTGGAAGGAGGATGGAGAGTTTGCTTGACTCAGTGGTTTGAACATTGGCTTGCTAAACCCAGGGTTGTGAGTTCAATCCTTGAGGAGGCCATTTAGGGATCTGGGGCGAAGAAAAAGAAAAAGAAAAAAAAAAAAAAAAAGTCAGGGACAGTACTTGGTCCTGCTAGTGAAGGTCCTTCCAGTTCTATGATAGGTATATCTCCTGATTGTCAATCCCAAAACATGATTTCAGAATCACAACAAATTACAGACTATGGAATGGTATAGGCAGAAAGGATTCATGAGACTGAAAGATGTATGATAAGATGCCTTACACATACACCCCGGCATTTTCAAGAACATGTGGTTGAACACTAATTCTTGTTTGGAGTTTGAAAACTGGGCATAAAAGATTCTTCACTTTTATTCAAAAGAGAATCAGTTAGTGCAAGTTACAATCATTGAGCCTGATTCACCTTGTGTTAATCCACATTTACAACAATGTAAATTGATTCGAGTCTGAAATTATACTAATGTAAAGTTGAATTGATGCAGTGGTAAATCTAAGCCAGGGGTCGGCAACCTTTCAGAAGTGGTGTGCCGAGTCTTCATTTATTCACTCTAATTTAAGGTTTCACGTGCCAGTAATACACTTTAACGTTTTTAGAAGGTCTCTTTCTATAAGTCTATAATATAACTAAATTATTGTTGTATGTGAAGTAAATAAGGTTTTTAAAATGTTTAAGAAGCTTCATTTAAAATTAAATTAAAATGCAGAGCCCCCCGGACTGGTGGCCAGGACCCGGGCAGTGTGCCACTGAAAATCAGCTCGCGTGCCGCCTTTGGCACGCGTGCCATAGGTTGCCTACCCCTGATCTAAGCCAATAATTGTAACTTAGTTGCTGATTGATTAGAACTCTATTCTGTCAACCTAGTGAAACCAAAGGCTACAGTCACCTGTCTTTGCAATGCTCTCTCTGTGATCTCAGACAATTCACGTGACCTCTGCTTCATTTACTTCAACTGTACAAGGATCTTACCTAACTAAATAAGGGGTGGCATGAAGACTAACGCTTGCAAAGAGCTCTGTAGATGAAAATGGCTCAGTAGTATTTCACACGAATGGTATATGGCTAAGATCTCTGATTCAACACAGCATTATCCTTTGCTTTCCAGAATAGCCAACTTCTGGAAAATCAGATATACTAGCTCTGTGACATCCAGTGTGTTAATGGAAAAAGTTCTCCCAGGGCAGAAGACAAGAAAAAATATAAATAAAAACAGTCATTCTTTCCTTGCTGCTCTGGACTGAGATACAGAACTACTTGGGAAAGTGAATTCCCAGCCTCGTGTGGTTTTCTAGCCTTGATTCTCAGGAGAAAATATCATCTCAACGAGATGAAAAAGGCTTATGGGAGTTAAATTAGTACTACCACCTGAATCATGCCATGTTCTCTAGTCACATCATTCCGCTCAAATCCCTTCACTGATTTCGGGCATTTTACCACATCAGATTTATGCTCCTCCAACTCATCTTCAAGACCGTAATAATTTTGCCTTGTCTAGATCTCTCATCTTATTTCCTCCAACTTCCCCAGAGCACCTTCCACGTTACTGTACTCTTTCCTCCTTTCACACTCTTTTACAACTTCTATCATGTTCCCCTTGGGCCTCTTTTATTGGCCTACGAAAGCCCCTTATTAATGACCACTCCCATCTCCTTCATACCCACTTCTTTCCTATCTTCTAGCTCTCTTTCCACAACCTTCCCTTTCTTGAACTAGTGCCCCACCTCTTGCCTTCAGTGTGTCCTATGTAGCTTGGACTGTAGCATCTTCAGGGCAGGACTGCAGCAATCTGTTTGTGTAAAAACCATATAAACATATGGCATGACGTAAGTGATATCCAAGTAATAAAACCCACACCATGTCATCATTCTTCTCCTCTGCAGTCTGAAGTAGGGAGAGTTATCTGTGCAACACCCAGTCTTTAGTCAAGGAGTCTGAGGCCTTGTCCACACTGCCACTTACAGCACTGAAACCTTCTTCGCTCAGGGGTGTGAAAAAACACACGATAAATCGACCGCTGAGCGTTCTCCTGTCGACTCCGGTACTCCACCAGAACGAGGAGCTCAAGCGGAGTCGACAGGAGAACATCAGCCATTGACTTACCGCAGTGAAGACACCACAGTAAGTAGATCTAAGTACATCGACTTTAGCTACGTTATTCACATAGCAAAAGTTGCGTAACTTAGATCGATTCCCACCCCTAGTGTAGACCAAGCCTGGATTCTGGGTCTTCTGACTCCTCAGACCTGTGCCCTAATCACCATGTTACCTACACCAGCATCAACAATCGCCTTGAAATACTCACGTCATTCCAAAAAATGGATATTTTGGCACAATTCCATTTTTGCTAAAATGTTAGAAGGGTTTTGTTTTCATTCAAATGAAGAATGAAAACAAATTTTGAAACCTTAAAAGTTGCTGGGAAACAGAATTATTGTCCTTCATTCAGCTCTATGCCTAATAGCTCAAATACTAACGAAGCTTCTACCTCCATCACTTGTATACTATGAATGTCCTTCCTCACTTTGATCAAGAGTCCACCAGTAAAGGGTTCCATCACAAAGGCCAGTATGGGAGGTAGCAACAGGAAGAATCTTCTGCAGATACACCATAGATTGTCCTTGGTGGTGGATGCTTGGGATTGAACAAACTTCGAGAGCCCAATAGCAGCTCCTTAAAAATGCTTTCCCGGTTGATAACATTGGTCAAATAGGGAACATTCCACTCCAGTATTAGGATGCTGGGGGACTCCCTGACTATTCACAAGAGCTCATCTGCCTGTCTAGGAAAAAGGTAGTTGCAAAATGTCAAAATATGATCCATAATCACTAGAGGGGGTATTTACCTCTCAAAATAGGGAGTACTATGGGGCCTACATAGAGCAGCTAATTTTGCTTGTCCTGAGTCCTAAAAGGAATAAAACATGTGAGTTCATTCCTCCATAATCTCATTTACATTTAAAAAAATGCTAGCATGGCTACTCAAAGCTCTCGATGTTCTCAATGTTTTTCAGGAATGCACAGATTTCACGCCGATGACCTGCAGAACTTAGAACTGACTGTAATAAAGATACAGTAGACACTCTGGTTTTAAATGATTCTACTTGTGCATTCTACTAAACAACGGATGATGTGGTGCATTTCAAAATCTTTCATAGCAAATATCATTCCATTGTACTTTAGGGGCAGCAGAGTTTATCTCATGTTATGTTTGGAGTTGAAAGTTCTATTAGAAAACAAGATTATGTATTTGGTAAATATACAACAGAAAACCTATAGAATGAATGTCTCAGCTACAGTATTCTAAAGTTTTACACATATTAATATTTTATCCTAGGAGAGAGATATGCAAAAATAATGTATACTGTGACAACTTATACTGTGTTATCTCCTTTTTAATTTTACTGCACTAAAAGCATTTAGCCTCAGGTCACTGCAAGCAATGAAGTCAGAACCTAAACCAGTGCAATTTTTATAGCACTTACAATTTTTTGTTGTTGTTGCTCTGTGTGCCTAAAATAGGACACGAGTAGACCAGAAGTAGTAGTACATTACAGGACTTTTTCCCTTAATTTTACCATGCTCTATGTTTTGGCCTGTACAAAGGTATCTATATATAGATGTTTGTGGGGGGTTTTAGATCAGAGTTAGACTCTAAAAAGGTAAATACACTAATGGAAAAATGTATGAAACAATGTTAGTATAGACCAGAAAGTAATAACACCTTGGCTTAAAGATCAATACACAGGTATTTGTTGAACTGTTACTTAGCAACATTAACACCACAGCATGTTTTGGCATAATTGAACAGAAAGTTCACTGTTTCCCTTTAATAATTCTCCTTTGGACCATGTAGTAAACAGTGATCAAGGACAGAAGCTGCAAAGCCACACAAGAATTACTGCATAACCCAAATCCTCAATTTACTCTAGAACTAGTACAATATACAAGAAGGAGGGAGTCTCTCTCTTACTCCTGATTGACATGGGCACAAATTAGATCAAACTCATGCCCAAAGACAATAATGTATTTGTTAGATTAATTTTGCTACCTAGAATTAACGATTAATTTACCTTACTATTAAAAAACTGCATCTTATTTCCAGTTTGAATTTGTCAAACTTACACAGAAAGCATTTTCACTGTTTTTAATAAAACAGGAATTTACTTGGTCAGCTATCCAACAGAATCCGAATGCTTGAATTCTGCCACAAATACACTGATACATAAATAAATTATTAAGCAATTAATTAAGCAATTAATTTGTAAACACCTAGAAGATAGGGTGATAAGAAACAGCATGGTTTTCTCAAGAACAAATCATGTCAAACCAACCTAATAGCTTTTTTGTTTTTTACAGGGTAACAAGGCTTGTGGATGGGGGGGAAGTAGTAGATGTGGTATATCTTGACTTTAGTAAGGCTTTGATACTGTCTCTCATGACCTTGTTACAAATAAACTAGGGAAATACAACCTAGATCAGTGGCTCTCAACCTTTCTAGACTGCTGTACCCCTTTCAGGAGTCTGATTTGTCTTGTGTACCCCAAGTTACACCTCACTTAAAAACTACTTGCTTACAAAATGAGACATAAAAATACAAAAGTGTCATAGCACACTATTACTGAAAAATTGCTTACGTTCTCATTTTTACCATACAATTATAAAATAAATCAATTGGAATAGAAATACTGTACTTACATTTCAGCGTATAGTATATAGAGCAGTATAAAAAAGTCATCGTCGGTATGAAATTTTAGTTTATACTGACTTTGCTAGTGCTTTTTGTGTAGCATGTTGTAAAACTAGGCAAATATCGAGATGAGTTGATGTACCCCCTGGAAGACCTCTGCGTACTCCCAGGGTAGGCGTACCCCTGGTTGACCCACTGACTTAGATGGAACTTCTTTTAGGTGGGTGCATAACTGGTTGAAAACCATTCCCAGAGAGTAATCAACAGTGATTCACAGTCAAGCTGGAAGGGCATATCAAGTGCCGTCCTGTTCTGTTGAATATCATCATCAATGATTTTAGATAATGGCATAGAGAGTACACTTATAAAGTTTGCGGATGATACCAAGCTGGGAGGGGTTGCAAGTGCTTTGGAGGATAATGATTAAAATTCAAAATGATCTGGACAAACTGGAGAAATGGTCTGAAATAAATAGGATGAAATTCAATAAGGACAAATGCAAAGAACGCCACTTAGGAAGGAACAATCAGTTGCACACATACAAAATGGGAAATGACTGCCTAAGTAGGAGTACTGTGGAAAGGGATCTGGGAGTCATAGTGGATCACAAGCTAAATCTGAGTCAACAGTGTAACACAGTTGCAAAAAAAGCAAACATTTGGGAATGTATTAGGAGGAGTGTTGTAAGCAAGACATGAAGTAATTCTTCCACTCTACTCCACATTGATGGTGGTCAAACTGTGGTTTGCATGCCCCTTATGTCCCCCAGTCTCTGTCTACTAGACTGGGGGGAAAGGGGGAGAGCTCAGGACCTCTACCTTGCAGTGAAGTGGTGGGGTACGAGCTTCTGTCAAGTGGGGAGGAGGGTCTCGGGGCTTCAGCAGGAGTGGGGCTGAAGCCCCGAACCCCAGCTGCTGTGCTCCGGCTCTCAAACTTCTGAAGATTGTTGTATGTGGCTCGGAGGGCCAGTAAGTTTGGCCACCCCGGATTAGGCCTCAAGTGGAGTAATATGTCCAGTTCTGGGCGCCACATTTCAAGAAAGATGTGGACAAATTGGAGAAAGTCCAGAGAAGGGCAACAAAAATGACTAAAATGTCTAGAAAACATGAATTATGAGGGAAGATTGAAAAAAAATCGGGTTTGTTTAGTCTGGAGAAGAGAAGACTGGGATGGGACATGACAACAGTTTTCAAGTACATAAAAGGTTATTACAAGGAGGAGGGTGAAAATTTGTTCTCTAACCTCTGAGGATAGGATAAGAAGTGATGGGCTGAAATTGCAGCAAGGGAGATTTAGGTTGGACATTAGCAAAAACTTACTAACTGTCAGGGTAGTTAAGCATGGGAATAAATTCCCTAGGGAGACTGTGGAATCTCAGTCATTGTAGATTTTTAAGAACAGGTTAGACAAACACCAGTGAGGGATGGTCTAAATAATACTTAGTCTTGCCTTGAGTGCCCCTCCAGGTCCGTTCCAGTTCTATGATTTGGTGTTTTGATTATATTTTCAGTGTTAGGGTAAGTCTACCCTGCCATCAGAAGTGTGACTGCAGCACATGTAGACTGCAGCTTTGATCTAGCTAGCTTGAACAGCAGCAGTGAAGCTGGAGCAGCATGGGCTAGCCCCTCCTGTACATATCCAGGGTCCTGGGTGGGGTTGTGCAGCCTGTGCTGCAGCAACTTCACTACTATTGTTATTCAAACTACCTAGATCAATGCTAGCTTGGATAAGTCTACACATGCCACAGTCACACCTTGCACTACAGCATAGACATGCCTTCAGTGTGGTGCCTGGGGCCAAGGAGCTACCTGGCAATGTTAAATTGGATCAGATATGGCGGTCTAACATAGCTGCAGACTCACTCAATTTATAATTTTGTTGACTGAATCTAGCCTTTATCTAGTCATTTTCTCCCTTGCCCTTATTTGTAGGTCATGACAACTAAAAACAATGTTACTGTATTCTCATCTCAAGACACAAGACATTACACACACAACAATCTCATGCAGCACAAATCATTTCTGCACAATACTATCAGCAATATAAAACTAATTTATTGGTGGAGTTTCCAGTGATCGATAAATAATAAAAAAAAAATCTCTGCCTACTGATACTCACACCTGCTCTTTTTACAGTTTGTCACTGCTTCTGTTTTCCATTGAACACTTATTCAGGACAAAGCAAAACGAAATCCAGTGTTTTATTAAAGCAACTGATTCAAAGTAATCTCTTCTCTTCAGAAACCAACCCCTTATCTTTGTCACCATGAAGACCTTGGCACCTCACATTATGTCAAGAGAAATTAAACAATCTGTATAAAAAACAAAGTCATCTTCCCAGAGAATTGTAAGAATCTAAATCAGAAATAAAGTGCACTTTACAAAACTGTCTGACGTTTCCCTGTGTGTAAACCAGCGAACATTTCATGCCATGGCATGCATGCTACTTGCTCTCCTACTGTACAAATGGGGTGGAATGTGCATGTTGCCATAGGAATGTACATTCTCTCTTTTTTTCACAACAGTTGCTACAGGAAAGTATTTCAATTCTACAATAATTTCTTGACTATTGTATTGGCAAAAATTTTTTTGTGCTTTTTAGGGTATTTGTTCATTTGGGGAGAAAGGGAGGGAGAGCGTATGTGTAATTTCTGAGTACTACAAGAATGCCAAAGATCATGCATAGTCATTAAATACATAGATTATGTTGTCGTCTGTATCATTAAATTTCATTCGATCCAGTCCTATTTTTCTGAAGATCAGCTAACTATCCTTGTCTTTCACATCATGTACAAGAGTAAGTCTAGGCCTACAGTAATTTTGACATTCAAGTGGTGGCATGGGATAGAGAAAGGTGAAATGGGGAGGGGGAGCCTTCTGAAATATTCTGAAGAGCTTTCTGATTGTTTTGTTACCAAATGGGAAACACTTGGGTTTCCTTGTTGCTAACCTGGTTTGTGAGAGTCATACTGTTTCGCTCTTTCAGTTTGGAGTCTCCACAGAGACTACTTATGAAGATCATGAAATCAAATTCTTTTCAGAGAAAGCCAGTTTTTTATCCCAGTCTTGACTTTTTCTCCCTTCAGTACAAATGCTCTTTTGTATACATACCGAGTTTCAGGAAATTACTCCCCCTCTCCACCACCCTCCTCTGCAACTTGCACAAAACAAACCCCCCTAAAAATCAACACGGGAGAATAATTGTGTTTTTGTTGAAATGTTTCCAGCTCTTCCACACGTTCATGCTACAAGGAGTAAATGAAACCCTTTGCTTTGGCAACGTTAGTTCCAGGCACACTCCTCTCAGTTTAACACACCCCCCCACCAAAAAAGTATGCACTTATACTGAAAAGGAAGTCAGCAGCAACAGCAAGCTCATTCCCAAATTAATGATCTTTCACTTCTCCCCTACACAGCTTCCTCTTTTATTACAAATATAAAGTATTTCCAATTTCAAAAGCCTTTTACTATACATTGTTTCTTTCATTTACCAGTACCTTGTGTACTCTTAGATCACTGTTGCACAAATAAGCAGACGTCTTTGAAATCAAGACTGTGGTTGTTTTGATTCCAGTAAAATCTAAAAAGCAGTCTTTAGATGATTCTGCCAAAGTATTTTTCCCCTCCCTTATGAATGGTTCAACGCTAAAATGAGCAAAACGCTTATTCATTTTCTGTTGTGGCTGCCAAAAGCAGCCTTGAAGACACTAACTGCACTCTATTTTTAAATGAAGGCCTTTGAAAAAGTTAAAATCATACCTTCCTTGGATTCATCAGCTTCTGAGCTCATGGTGTCAGTGTAACCCACTGGAGGCCAGATTACAGCTGACGTGCTCTTTGAGAAGCAGCAAGTCAACTTCTCAAAAAAAGGGTGGGTGGGATTATGAGGGGAAAAATTCTGTGAATTCAACAAATCAGCACTCAGCTATGTGCAAAGGATTCCGCCCCTTTCTGAACTGCACACAAGCAACTGTCTGGAAAGCAGCACCTTGCAGAAACTCATTTCCCAGCAGTTAGTTGCAGTTTATGCATTTTACTCCATCCATACATCCATCCCCACCCCCCATGTCTTTTAGTCTTCAGAAAGGGTGGAGTTTTACTTGTTACAGCATGCGGAATGTGTGTGAGAGAGCAGAAGTGAGGTGAAAATCATTAAGTCAAAAGCAGCACTGAGTGGTAACTTGAACATTTTATGACAGTGATTGACAAGCAGAAGGGGCCTCAGGCAACTTGCTACAAGCTCCAAATGAAAATATATTTTTTTAAACCTAAATTGCACTTTTCACCACTACCTGTTACTTGGAATTAGTTCTGAGATATCTGAAATTGGACTGGTTAACACTGGAAGACAGTAAGATTTAAAGTACTTCAAGGAGGAAAAATGGCAACTTTACTTGTTTGTTTAAGCTAAAGTTTCATAACAGATTATTTTACTTTTTTCCCTCCTCCATGTTGAAAATGTGGTACTATAGATCCTCAAAGAAGCAATTCAGCTGCGATTTTTCATGGGGGAGTTTGTTTCCTATTATTATTTCCATTATTCTTTGTACTACATGCCCCCCATATACATCCACATATAACTTTTAAAGGCCCACTCACAAAATTTTCTGCAGCATAGCAATAGAATGTAATAATGTACATCTTTTACAATATACCCAGACTGCTCATACACAGTAGATGTTTCAGAGTGGTAGCTGTGTTAGTCTGTATCAGCAAAAAGAACGAGGAGTACTTGTGGCACCTTAGGCCTGGCTACACTAGGGGTGGGGGTTCGAACTAAGATACGCAACTTCAGCTACGCTACTTGCGTAGCTGAAGTCGAAGTATCTTAGTTCGACTTACCTGGCCGTCCTCACGGCGACGAGTCAACCGCCGCAGCTCCCACGTCGACTCCGCTTACTCCTCCTGCTGAGGTGGAGTACAGGCGTCGATTCGGGGATCGATTTATTGTGTCTAGACGAGAGGCGATAAATCGATCCCCGATACATCGAACACTAGTATAGACGTACCCTTGGAGAATAACAAATTTATTTGGGCATAAGCTTTCGTGTGCTAAAACCCACTTCATCAGATGCATGCAGTGGAAAATACAGTAAGAAGATAGATACACACACACACACACACACACACACACACACAGAACATGAAAAAAATGGGTGTTGCCATACCAATTCTAACGAGACTAATCAATTAAGGTGGGCTATTATCAGCAGGAGAAAAAAAACGGTTGTAGTGATAATCAGGATGGCCCATTTCAAACAGTTGACAAGAAGGTATGAGTAACAGTAGGGGAAAAATTAGCATGGGGAAATAGTTTTCCTACTGTTACTCACACCTTCTTGTCAACTGTTTAAAATGGGCTACCCTGATTATCACTACAAAAGTTTTTTTCTCCTGCTGATAATCGCCCACCTTAATTGATTAGTCTTGTTAGAATTGGTATGGCAACACCCATTTTTTCATGTTCTCTGTGTATATATATCTATATATATATATATATATCTTCCTACTGTATTTTACACTTCATGCATACGATAAAGTGGGTTTTAGCCCACGAAAGCTTATGCCCAAATAAATACAGTAGATGATGTGACCAGAGCATACAGTGTAGATTCAAAAGCAATGAAGGTAATTAATGGGAGGACTCTATATTTATTGCTGCCAGACTCCATTTAAACTTATCTCTGTAGAGTAAAGGAACATTTTTCTATTAGTTTCTTTGATATATGTTTTGTACAGTGCATAGGCTAAAGAACAATACCTAGTGGAAATGTTATGACCCAAGTATAAAAGCAGAGACATCTAGAGCTCAGAATCCAGGTTTGCATTCCCAGTTCAGACACAGACAACTTCTAGGTGAGCAGAATTCATACTTCCCAGAGGTGCTGAGAGGCTTTACATATACACGTAAAGTGCTTTGGAGGTCTTTAGATAAAAGGTGCTATAAACAATAAGTGCTCAGGTCACTGAAGTCTGGCTAAATAAAGTATCTTTCAAGCTGCAGTCAGGAAGCCTCCAAGGTTGGAGGCTCAAGTCACTGATTTGGTGGTCTCCATTTAAAAGTGTGCTTTCAGAACAAAAACCTGGAGCACCATATAATCTAATGCTCCATGACGTCCATTCAAACTTATGGGAACACATTCAGGAGAAAGGATGGTCTTATAGTTAATGGACTGGGAATTGAAATCTACGTTTAACTCCTGGCTGGGACTCAGACTGTGTGTGTGACCTTGGGCAAATCACGTAATATCTCGGTGCCTCAGTTTCCCATCTATAACATTTTCTGTCTGAACTATTTTGAATGTAAGATCTTCAGAGCAGAGCCTGTCTCTTACTATGTTTTTGTACAGTGACTAGCACAATGGGGCCCATGTCTTCGCAGGGCCTTCTAAGTGCTACTGAAATATAATTATTTATCTGTAACAACCACAACTCCATAGTGGCCTCTGCTAGTGGGGCTCTTATGTCGCTCCCTAAGGAAACTAAGAAACGTTCCATGGTCTTCACTGCTGGCACAGTTCAGCGGGGAAAAGGAGAAGTCTCACCAAATGATTTCAGAGGCCATCCTAGAGAAAAAGTTATAGCACAGCACTGGCTAAAGAAGCCACATTTTCAAGTGAGAAGGTACTCTTTCTGCACTCCCCTGCTCCCTATGCACTAGTCTGGAATGACTGGATAGCAATCAACAACCCACTAAAAATGCATAGACTATAGAAGAGGCAGGAATAACTGAAGTGTTAGACAAGATCAATAGCCATAGCCCTTGGGGCCCTTTAACTAAAGGCAGAATTTCTAGGAGGATCAACATCCAGCCCATAATTTGAGATGGTATGCAAGGACTTTTCATGAGTAAATTTACACAACAGAAGCCTACCAGTCCCCTCTTCCTCTCAGACCAGAGGAATAATTCTTGTAGTTAAACTTCAGAGAATTCTACAATTCTGTAGATTTCTGAAATGCAGAAGCCACTTCTCTAAAGTGGTTTTAGAGGCCTTCAGAACTATTCTTGGGCATTCAAGACAAACAAAAAAAATTGACAGATTGTTAAAAATACTAAATGTAATAAGAAAAGCCAAAAAGGAGTTTGAATAACAGCTAGCCAAAAACTCAAAAGGTAATAAAATGTTTTTTAAGTACATCAGATGCATGATGTACCAGCAGGGCCCCTGGATAGTTAAGATAAAAAAGGAGCACTTAAAGACAATAAAGTCATTGCAGAAAAACTAAATGAATTCTTTGCTTCAGTCTTCACGGCTGAGGATGTTAGGGAGATTCCCAAACCTTAGCCATCCTTTGTAGGTGACAAATCTGAGGAATTGTCACAGATTGAAGTGTTATTAGAAGAGGTTTTGGAATTAATTGATAAACTTAATAGTAACAAGTCACCGGGACCAGATGGCATTCACTCAAGAGTTCTGAAAGAACTCAAATTTGAAATTACGGAACTATTAACTATGGTTTGTAAACTGACCTTTAAATCAGCTTCTGTACCCAATGACTGGAAGATAGCTAATGTAACGCCAATATTTAAAAAGGGTGCTAGAGGTGATCCCAGCAATTACAGGCCGGTAAGTCTAACGTCAGTACTGGGCAAATTAGTGGAAACAATAGTAAAGAATAAAATTGTCAGACACAGAAGAACATAACTTGTTGGGCAAAAGTCAACATGGTTTCTGTAAAGGGAAATCATGTTTTACTAATCTATTAGAGTTCTTTGAAGGGGTCAAACATGTGGACAAAGGGGATCCAGGGGACATAGTGTACTTAGATTTCCAGAAAGCCTTTGACAAGGTCCCTCACCAAAGGCTCTTACGTAAATTAAGTTGTCATGGGATAAGAGGGAAGATCCTTTCATGGATTGAGAACTGGTTAAAAGACAGGGAACAAAGGGTAGGAATAAATGGTAAATTTTCAGAATGGAGAGGGGTAACTAGTGGTGTTCCCCAAGGGTCAGTCCTAGGACCAATCCTATTCAACTTATTCATAAATGATCTGGAGAAAGGGGTAAACAGTGAGGTGGCAAAGTTTGCAGATGATACTAAACTGCTCAAGATAGTTAAGACCAAAGCAGACTGTGAAGAACTTCAAAAAGATCTCACAAAACTAAGTGATTGGGCAACAAAATGGCAAATGAAATTTAATGTGGATAAATGTAAAGTAATGCACATTGGAAAAAATAACCCCAACTATACATACAATATGATGGGGGCTAATTTAGCTACAACTAATCAGGAAAGAGATCTTGGAGTCATCATGGATAGTTCTCTGAAGAAGTCCACGCAGTGGCAGTCAAAAAAGCAAACAGGATGTTAGGGAATCATTAAAAAAGGGATAGAGAATAAGACGGAGAATATCTTATTGCCCTTGTATAAATCCATGGTACATCCACATCTTGAATACTGCGTACAGATGTGGTCTCCTCATCTCAAAAAAGATATACTGGCATTAGAGAAGGTTCAGAGAAGAGCAACTAAAATGATTAGGGGTTTGGAACAGGTCCCATATGAGGAGAGATTAAAGAGGCTTGGAAAAGAGAAGACTAAGGGGGGATATGATAGAGGTATATAAAATCATGAGTGGTGTGGAGAAAGTGAATAAGGAAAAGTTATTTACTTGTTCCCATAATATAGGAACTAGGGGCCACCAAATGAAATTAATGGGCAGCAGGTTTAAAACAAATAAAAGAAAGTTCTTCCTCACACAGCACACAGTCAACCTGTGGAACTCCTTGCCTGAGGAGGTTGTGAAGGATAGGACTATAACAGGGTTTAAAAGAGAACTAGATAAATTCATGGAGGTTAAGTCCATTAATGGCTATTAGCCAGGATAGGTAAGGAATGGTGTCCCTAGCCTCTGTTTGTCAGAGAGTGGAGATGGATGGCAGGAGAGAGATCACTTGATTACCTGTTAGGTTCACTCCCTCTGGGGCACCTGGCATTGGCCACTGTCAGCAGACAGGATACTGGGCTGGATGGATCTTTGTTCTGACCCAGTATGGCCATTCTTATGTTCTGTGTCTGACTCAAACTGAACTTAAAAACCATCTCCTTCCTCAGGATATCTGCCTCCTGTGTGTACAGAGCCATAGTTGAGACTTAAGTAAGTGATAAAAGTTTTTCTACTTTTCACTTCTGTACGCCGTATAGACCCAAAACAGCATTAGGAACCTGAGCTAGATTCTCTTTTGACTTGTGCATCATCTTGTGTAGAATAGTTAAACAGTAAATCCCAATGGCAGGGCCACCAATGTTTTCAAATTTTGCTCCCTCCCCTCTCCCTGAATAACAGCTGTGCAAATCCAGTAAAGGAAATTCTTCACCTCTCAGCTGCACTACCACATTGTGATATACCTGGACATGAAGCCTTCAGCGCTTAGGAAACTCCAACTAGCACAGGCAACCACAAGCACATCAAACCTGCCCTCCACTCTCTCTATAGGTTTCCCATAGAATTTGAATCAAGTTCAAGGACTTGGTCCTTATCTTCAAGGTGCTTGATGGCCTGGGCTCAGGATATCTAAAAGACCACCTAAAGCTCTAGGATGAAGCCTGTGGTCAACAACTATAACAACTTCATTCCCCTGGCACAATGAAGCTCTACGATTAAGATAAAATTCACCTGTGTGAGACACAGAACCTTCTTGGGCCTGTCCAAGACTATGGAATGAACTCCAAGAACTGAGGACTGTCACACACCTCACCACCTTTGGCTCCAAGTGCAAGTTGCATTTCTTTGACCTGGCTTTCTCTAACAAACATGTATACGTAAAAAACCCTAAAACAGTGGTCCCCAACCTTTCTCGTCTGGCGGGCACCAGGCGATGAGCCATGGAGGACCGTGGCGGTGGACGAGCATCCGCTGAAATGCCACCGACAGGCGGCAATGCCTATTGAGGTCGCCTCGTCAGCGGCATTTCGGTGGATGCTCGTCCGCCGGCCAGTACGCGGGCGCACTTAGACGCCCCGGCGGGCACCATGGCACCCGTGGGCACTGTGTTGGGGACCCCTGCCATAAAACCTTACCAAGCCAAGACACTCCACATGCTCCTCCCACTAGGAGAGGATAGAGAAGAAAACACATGACAGTTTTGCTTCATACACTACTGGAAGGCAGATATCTTTTATTGGACCACCATCTGTTGGTGAAAAAGACAAGCTTTTGAGCTTACATAGAGTTCTTCTTCAGAAAGTGGAAGGCACTACAGAGTGTGGTGTAAAGAACCTATATAGAACAGAATAGGGCAATTTTCGGACAATGCAATTGCACAGATAAAACCAAGGCAACATTTGGCTTGCCGACAGTCACTGGTGCTGATGTGAGAGTCAGAAAGAGCCCAGCTTGACTTTCAGATCCCAGGCTGATAAACAAGTCTGATAGTTTTAACTACCAAATGAATAAGTCTGATATGGAATGATTAAGATTCAAAGTAGCAGAACTACAAAATCATTTTTACAGTTGCTTTTCAGACTAAACTAAGTTACTGTGCAGCAAGCCAGGCTGTGAATCTACAGTGCAATAGCTTGATGTGCACTAACTTTCCATGTGGACACTGCTACCGTGCAGTGAAAGTCTCAGAATGTGGCTTGATGCCCTACTACTTGAAAAGTGTAGGATGTCAAGCTGTACTTCAGGCCCTTCACTGAGCTATACCAGTGTCCAGATGGCAAGTTAGTGCATGGAAAGCTGGTGCACTGTAGATTCACATCCTTCCCTCATGAAGAAAAAACAATCCATCAATATTTATAAAACAGATCATCTTGAAAGTCAGTGAGTAACTCCCTCAAATGCATGACTTCAAAAACCCTGTAATATCACACCTTTAAAAAAGGCTACTAGATTGGTTTTCCTCTCAGGGGCAGGAGAGAATTCCCTTAGGAGACTTAGACCTAAATTATGTGGCATAATCCTTAGGATTATACAGCATTTAATAGACTCTGATAACAAAATCACTCAATATGTTATGAAGCTGGAGGACAGATGGGGTGCTGAGTAGACAGTTGTCCACGGTATAGTATAATGTTTCTCCATCGAGTAAAAACATTCAATGGTTGATGATGGCCTAAAGCAGAGGTGGGCAAACTACGGCCCACATCCAGCCCGCGGGCCCCTCCTGCCCGGCCCCTGAGCTCCTGGCCCGGGAGGCTACCCCCGGCCCCTCCCCTGCTGTTCCCCCTCCCCCGCAGCCTCAGCTCACCCCGCCGCTGGCGCAATGCTCTGGGTGGTGGGGCTGTGAGCTCCTGGGGCAGCAAGCTCCTGGGGCAGCACTGCTGCAGAGCCTGGCCTGACCCGGTGCTCTGTGCTGTGTGGCTGTAGCGCCACCAGACACCAGTGCTCCAGGCAGCGCGGTAAGGGGGCAGGGAGCGGGGGGATTGGATAGAGGGCAGGGGAGTTCGGGGTGGTGGTCAGGGGGTGGGGGTGTCGATAGGGGTCGGGGCAGTCAGAGGGTGGGGAACAGGGGGGTTGAATGGGGGCAGAGGTCCGGGGGGGCAGTCAGGAAGGAGGAGGGGTTTGGATGGGGTGGCAGGGGTTCCGGGGGCGGTCAGGGGACAGGGAGCAGGGAGGAGTGGATGGAGCAGGGGTCCCGGGGGTGGGCTGTCAGGGGGCGAGAAGCAGGGGGGGTGGCTGGGGGGGCGGCTAGGGGGTGGGGGCCGGGCCATGTCCCCCTCTCCTAACCGGTCCTCCATACAATTTCCAAAACCCATTGCAGCCCTCAGGCCAAAAAGTTTGCCCGCCCCTGGCCTAAAGGGACACATCTCACTCCACACCACTCCAAGAATGCTGGAAACAACAGCTGTTGGGACCCAAGAGTCCAAGTTTACCCAAGCTACGGATGAGCCATTTTTGGTGAAGGATACATAGCTGCAGAAAGCTCTTCTGCAAAAAAAAAAAATCAGGTTTTACTCAGATTTTGCCTCTTAGAGCACAGTTTAAGACTCCTCTGTTTACATAAGTATTTCCTCATTAGATACTCTAGTGCAGGGGTCGGCAATCACGCGAGCCGATTTTGGGTGGCACACCGCTGCCTGCCAGTCCCAGCCCCACTCAGCCCCACCGCTCTCCCCTGCGGGGGCAGGAGGCAGAAGCTTGGTCCTGCGGCAGCCAAGCTTCCCCCTCCCCCGCTTCTTCCCCCAGCGTGGTGCTTTCTGATCGCCCGGGGGAAGGGGGCGGAGCCGAGCCGCAGCGTGCTCGCTGCTCCGTAGAGAAGAGGTAGGGACGGGGCCTTGGGGAAGCGGGTGGAACAGGGCATATCCCTTCCAGCCCCCTGCCCTGAGCGGCTCAGGGCAGGGGGCTGGGAGCACCCCCACAAGCCGAACACCCCAGCCCTCTGCCCTCACCCCTGAACCCCCCCCACACCCAGCCTTCTACCCTGCACCTCCACACACACCCAGTCCTTTGCCCTGAACCCCCCCACACACACCCAGCCTTCTGCCCTGCACCTCCACACACCCCCAGCCCTCTGCCCTCACCCCTGAACCCCCCCACCCAGCCTTCTGCCCTGCACCTCCACACACACCC